>PVIY010014312.1:0-56761 GCA_004026745.1 Myrmecophaga tridactyla | reverse complement strand
GGGGGGGGAGTGGCATGCATGGTCCGGGAATCGAACCTGGGTCTCCTGCATGAAAGGCAAACATCCTAACCACTGAACCACCTGTGCACCCCTGGTTTATTCCTTTTGATGAACAGAGGACCCTAAATTCCAGGCAGTGAAATAAATTGATCTTTTTTTTCATTAGTACCTTTTTTGCACCTTAAGAAACTTCTCAGTACCTAGCAATTATGATATTGTCCTATTTTCTCTCCTAAAATCTCTTATAGCATTACCTCTTACATTTAGGTCTTTCACTCCCTTGGAAATAATTTTATGTATGGTGTGAGGTAGGGGTTAGTTACCTTTTTTTTCCCCCATATGGATACCCATTTATTGATGAATCCAACCTTCCCTCAACAATCTGCAAAGCCGTCTTTGTCGGCATCCAAGCCAGATGCACTTGGGTCTGTTTCTGGGTTCTCTATTTTGTTCCACTGGCTTGTCTGTCCTTGTGCCAACAGCACACTATATTAATTACTGTAACTTTATAGTAAATCTAGTAGGGCAGAAAGTTCTTTGATTTTAATATACACCTGGTAGCTAGATCTGGGGAGATACCCACCCTTCAGCCTTTGAATCTAACTATTGGAAACTATCAATTTCGACTAAAATGAAGCTAACTGTGATGAGTTTAAGTCAGCTCACAGCATATCAATCACAGATACCGAAATGCTAGGTAAAAGCCCATGCAGTCTGTAAACGATTACACTGACCTCGTCACAAAGGGAGAATTTCATCTCCTTCCAGGCTCCCTTGAAGCTGAGCCCTGGGAATCTGGCCAACCAAAATCTAAAACATCTACTCTGTTTCTTATGACTCATCAACAGCAGGGGATGGTAACTTTCAGGCGGCTCATATCACATAAGCTGTTTCTTTCCTATGGCTAATCCAGAAAATTTCATGATCCCTTCTTATACCATGAGGACACGAGCCTGAAGCAAGCAGCTGCTGCTAACCCTTATCGTCCCAGGATGGAGATTTTTCCATTTCAAAACCAAGCACCCAGGGGTTCTTGAAATTCTGACTCTGGAGAGAAGTAGGGTGGGCTGGGGAATAAGCAGGAGGATAGGATACTCTGTTCTGAGGGATAACAGTTTCTGGGGAAGGTACTAGCAGTAATTCCCAGCTGAGCAGGGTGACGCCAAGGTCCACAGTTCTTATCAGTAGGGCCTGGACCAAGGAAAGTCTCCAGAGTTGGAATCTCCATCTCTGGAGGTCTGGGGAGGGACAAAAAAGGGATGATCTGAACGTTTCCCTGAGAGCTATGCTGAATAACTATCCCTGTCCCAGCCCTTCCACCATCACTTTTAAAGATACTTAAGGAAGAGAAAATTCCGAGTTTATCTGTCCCTGTATAATGCAGTCTTGAACACTTCTGCCTCTTGCATTTTTACTTTCCTGGGGAGACTAGAAGTGGTATATGAGTGCTGAGGCCCAAAAGGCCTGGATTAAACTCTCATATCCTCCAGTGCTGTTATTGTGATTAACCTCCGATTGTGAGGTTATTTAGAGGACCTTCATTTCCTCATCTACAAAACGGAAATAATAAAACCTGCTTCTCAAGGTTGCTGGAGGGATGAGATGAGGTCATGTCTGTCAAGGGCTTAGCGCTGTGTCTCGCAAAGCCTAATCAGAAGTGCCTTCCTGTGATTTCCCAAAGTCTCTGGCCAGGAGAAGGGTCATCTGTCCCTATGATGCTTCCTTTTGTTTAAGTCTTTGGTTTTACTGAGGTCTAACATACCTAAAATTCACTGGTTATAAGTGTACTAAAATTTAAATATTTAGTAAATGATAGAGTTGTGCAACCATCCCCACATCCTAGTTTTAGATCTTTTCCAATACCTCAATTATTTCCCCCAACCCAATTTGCAATTAACCTCCACTTCTACCTCCCCAGAAAACCACGGCTCTGCTTTCTGTCTCTATAAATTTTCCTTTCTTGAATATTTCATATCAATGGAAGCATCTGGCTTCTTTCACTTAGCTTAGTGTGATACTCAGAGGATTCATCCACATTGCAGACAGTATCAGGATTTTATTGTTTTCTATTGTATGGACAGTGCACATTTTCTTAATCCATTCACCAGCTGCTGGAGATGTGGATTGCTTCTAGTTTGGGACTATCATGAATTAATGCGGGTGCAAACACTGGTGCACAAGTCTTTGTGTGGACATTAAAAATTCTTAATAGTTGTGACTTCTGGGTTAAGGGAATGGGTGATTTCTTTTATCTAATTATTTTTTTTACATTTGTTTCAACTGTACACATTTTGCATAATGAGTATGTTATAGCCAGAAAAGAAAAAAAAATATCACCTACACAGAGCAGTGCTAGCATTTCTCAGACTCACCTTACAGTATTCATCAATTGGTATCAGGCGCTTGACAGCCACGTCCCGGATGTGGCTTCTCCGGAAGAGGATTTTGCCTGCAGAAGAGGAGAGCACGCACAGCATCACCAGGGAGCGGCGAGGTCCTCGGCAGCTCTGAGAGAGGTCTGAGCAGTACCAAACCTCCTGGCTGCATTCACCAGCCCCACGCTGGACTGTCACGGGCCCTGACGACCTCATGCACCGTCTTCCAAAGCCCTGTCACCTAATCCAAGGACTTGTGGGAATGGGACCCAGGTGAGGAAGTTTGGATGGGCTAAGGGAGATTGGAAACAATCTGTGGAAAGGTGATCTGAGATCCTCCCAACTGCAGATGATTTGAGACCCCTTCCAACTCTGGGATTCTCAGACCCAAGTGAGGATCAGAGTGGACACTCAGATATGTCTTTCCTTCCCTTTCCTCATACACCTTCTGCTCTCATCTCCTCTTCCCCACACACTCCACTCTTTCACGGCTCTGTGCCTTTCCCTGTGTCTGGAGTCTGCTTCCCATCCGACCCGACTCATCATCCCCAATTGCAAAATCTTACCCAGCTCAAATGGATTCAGATTTGCCAGTACCCTGTCTCTTTCTGATTAGATACTTCCCCTTATCTAGCTACAGGTCTAGTCTTCTTCTTTACTATCAGTCATGGGGCTCTGCACAAAGAATGAACAACTGGGCCTAGTCAATTGTGCATCCTCACCACGCAGCACTAATGGTAAATGTATGAATGTGGCTTCCACCTGCAAAGATGGCAACTCCCTCCAATTTCTTCCTCAAATAGTGTTTGTAACAGAAGCGTTCCAGGTATTAACTGAGAGTCCACTAGCTGCCAGTGGGAGCACTGGGGCATGTACCACAAGCAAACCATATGGCCTACAGGCAGAGAATGCGGACCACAGGAGAGGAAAAGCATGTAAACGACACCATTGAGGGTCTCTGGAAATATCCAAGATGTTGAACTGTCTACAGGAGAGTTTGTTCAAAGCAAATCAGTGGATCCCTGAGAGTCTATAGATAGAAGATCCTCTCAAGGGGAGATGGTAGTAAATGGCACACAGGGAATGAGCAAAAGTCAGGAATAAGATATCAAGGGGGCCAAAAGAGATGGGGGATGGCGATGAGCCCCTTCACAAAGCTTTTGCCGAGCAACCAGGAGGTCTCCAGGGGTAGGTTAAAGAGGAAGGCATGGGGAGATCACAGGTGGTCTAGAGAGCAGAGCACAGAGACCTACTAGGAGCTTCTATTCCAAGGAGATACACTGGTCAAGGGGAGGATTTGGGCCAAAAGCCTGGCAGGGAAAGGAGAAATTGAACTACTGGTCTAAGACTTCTGGTGACACCTGCTGTCTCTATAGATCAAGCTCTGGTGGGTAGGTGTGGGATAGTGAGAAAGGTCAGGAAATTTTCATAATAGGACTGAATCGAGCAATGACAAGAAACAATCTATTGACTTTTTTTTTCCTGCAAATTTTATCAAGACACATTCACACACTATACCACCTACTGACTTCTAAAGATCTGCAATGCAAGGTGGTTAAGGGAAAGTTGTATCCCCCAAACCAACATTTCTAACGATCTGACAATTTGATCTTGTGTAAAAGGGCACTATTAAGAAATTAGGTGTAAATGGTAATAGTGGTGGACCTAATAGGGAATGTTATTTTTTTTCTCATTTCCACCAAGTTAAAAAGAAAAAAGAACCCACAGTTAAAGGAAATAAATATTCCTTAATAATAAGGAATAGCCTTTCTTTTTTTTTAACAGTTATGGTTTTAATTTTGCTTATGAATTAACCAGATTTCAGATAAACTAATGCTTATTAGATAAAAAAAATCTACAATACAATGCATCCCAGTGTTCAAATGCTTATCCCTGAGGGGTGGAAGACAGAACTTTAGTTTCCTTCTTTATACTTTTCCCAAAGTTTCTACCATTAACATTTACTGCTTCTAGAATCAGGAAATGTTCATGTAATTTAGAGAAAAAAAAAAAAAAAGAAGCAAATTATGCAGCAAATGGGAAAGGGGTTTACAACCTGATTTCTCTGGAGCTATTCTTTTATTCATTCAATAGGCACAGTTGCTTTGGGGGCCTGCTCCGAGCTAGCTCTTGGGGGATCAGCCTCTGGGCCCTCCTACCACTGGCTCTGAGCATTTCCCAACAGGGAGGGACCCGACTGACATTTGGGGTGAGGCAATCCTTCTGCGGGAGGGACTACCCTCCACATGGCAGGATGTTGAGCTCCAGGACCCCAACCAGACAAATGGGGTTGCCTTCCCAGCCACGTCTACTCTCAGACATTGTGACAATCAAAGCATGCCCTTTCCCCATTTTCAAAGTCCCATGTGGGTGGGACAACCCACAGTTTAAGCCCTGGCGGTGTGCTAAATCTTTAGGAAAAATAAGGACTCCTGCACCAAAATGTTTTCTGCCTCTAATTTATTTCTTAAAATGAGAGAGGAGTCCCGACCCAAAACATTTTTGGTCCTATTTTGGTACAGTTTCCCCTTCTATAAATCAGGGGCAGGACAGAGCACAGAGTGCACAGGTCTCTTACTGGGATGGTGTGAGCAGGCTAGGCATTTTTACAACAGGCACGGTGCTAGCACTGGCCCAGCAGACCAGCTGCGCACGGCCCATCCGGGACCACCCACGTGGACCGGATGCACCCGAGGCAGGCCTGCAGGGCTGAGGGAAGGATGGAGAAATCTGGGGCCCTCAGTGTGTTCTGGTGGGAGGGAAGGGGTGTGTGAAACAATGAACCTCAGTGGGACACGAGTCTCTGGGGGGGGAGGGGATGCACATCTGGAGAGCAGGAAACCCCAAAGCAAGCCTGCAGGGAAGGCCCCGGGCTCTGCAGTCAGCCAGACCCTGGCTAGACCCCAGGGCTGCCTCTTGACTCTTCATCTGCATGGCAGATGGCAGCCCCTATCTCTTAGGCCTGTGGCTAAGATCAGTGGAAATCTCCATGACGGACTCAGCTCAGGACACAACCGATGGATGGTGATCACTTGAGGGTGAGTACCGCTTTGTACCACTTTAATTAGCAGCTGAGATGCCACTGCATTACATACACTCTGCAATTAAGAGGAGATGACCTGCGGGCCGGCTGGGAGTTAGAGCTTAGGCCCCAGCCTCCAGGCAGAGCTGCAGGGCCAGCGGTTTATAGCACTGAGCCAGCACCTCCTTAGCCGGGGGCCCCCTGGTGCAGTGCTGCGGGTAAGCAGCCCCTGACTGGGGCCTGATCCTCAGTGTCTCGGGGTGGGGGTGGGTCGTGGAGACAAGGAAGGGCGAGCCTACGTCCATTTCTCACTGGCTGCCAGCCTCCCCGGAGCGGAAAGTGTGTTCAGGGGACAGAACAGCCTTTGGTGGGAACGAGTGGGCTTTTGTTTTCCCCAGTGGAGGAAGGCCAAACTGTAATTCTTATTTTTCGAGTTGCACTCTCTGCCAAGTTGGCTTCCCCAGCCCTTGCTGGGATGGAAAATTGCACAGGGCCACTTTCCCCTCCCCCGGCCTTTGTGCTAACAGGAGACTTGCTTTTGTTCTGCTGACGTGGCAGTCTCGGCAAAACACCGACCCCTGGGAGAGGGGACCCTTTCTTGCCCTCGGCCTGCAGGACTTGCTAAGAGGTGTGCTGAGGACAGATGCTCCAGGGGTCCTGGGGCGGACCACAAGTGGGGTTCAATGGGCCCTCCTCAGGCTATGCCAGGAAAATGGGGCTGAGTCCCTGAGAAAGCATTTTCCTTAATTCCTGGGTGGAAAGGGATTACGTAACCATGAAAGCTTTTAAGGGCTTGGGAGAGGGTGGGCTCCAGTTCTTCTCTGTCCTGGGAAGTTTTTCCAGGGCTGGTTTTGTCTTTCATCCAGTAAAGAGCTATAACCAACTGCTTTCTTGTCTTCCCTCAAGAAAAAGCTACATTTAGTGGCTGGTTCAACTTGAATATCCAGACGGATCATTGAAGTATGACTCCAACATATGAAACCAAGAAACTCCACAGGAAGTCCTGGGACCTTGTTTCTGCTTTTACTGAGTACCCTCTGTGTGCCAGGGATTGGAGCTCATGCAGCAGGGAGGCGTCACTGTCCAACTTTACAGATGTGGAAACTGAGGCTCAGGAGGGAATGTTGCCGGCTTGGGGTCACATGGCTGGGTCTGTTTGACTCCAGAGCACACAGGCAGGGGTATTGCCCAGCAGGAAAAAAAAATTCCAGTGTGATGCCCATTTTCCCAGTGGAGGAAAGCTATAAATGTGAGCTTTCTTAGGCAAATGATTCCCTCATTAGATAGGGGCCTGGCAAATGCATCTACCCTGTCTCTAAACCCACCAAATGATGACGCTGTCTGGAAGAACTCAGTGGTGTGCTAAGTGCAAAACCTTCGAGGAAGAGGCGGGAGTCTGTGGGCCTCTCATCCCTTCTGGAGGCTGTGAGACTCTCTCCGATATCTGGGCCAATTTTTCATCAGAAAATGAAAACGATCTAAAGAGCCCTTCCAGCTCTAAAATACCTGTGATTTAGGGTGATGGTCAGCTTGCTGACTACCCGTACATAAAAACAAATAACAGTAAGTGCTTGACTGCTATAAGCTACGTGTCAGGCACTTACACAATCCTCATAACCATACCACTGTTATCTTCAATTTGCCAAAAAACAAAAAACAAAAAAACTCAGTGCAGTTATCCAAGGTAACAGAGCTTGTGGGTGGGGGTGCTGGGATTTAAACCCAGGCCACCTGACTCCAGGCACAAATTTTGGAGCCACCCATGCGTGCGTCTGACTCCCAGTTCTGCCTCTTGTGCGAGAGATTAGAGCTTCTCTGAACATCGGTGTCCTCCTCTGTAAACAGATGGTCTATGGATTAGACTCTGAGGTCTAAATGAGGTGACGAATGGAAAGTACTTAGCCCGGTGACCATACTCCGGCAGCCACATAACAAGTACTAGTTATTATTACTTGAAACAGTACCATTGGCCTGAGCAACTTAAAAGTTTTGGGGCTGAAGCCTTGAGGCCATTTCTTTGCTAAGGGACTTTCTTGGGGTGGGAGGGGAAGGGGTGAAGGGACTCTGAATGTCTCAAGAGCAGGGGTAGGATATTAGTGTGTTACATCCTCCATACTACCAACGTTACTACCTGGGGTACTAATCCTCCATAGTATCTGGGGTCGTGCCCAGCAAAAAAACCCAGAAAAACCTGTTCTTAAATCTAATCCATTGATTTAATCGAATCCATTGTAAATTGGGCCTTTTTGGAGAGGTTAGTTCACTTAAGGTGTGACCCACCTCAATGAGGATGGGTCTAACCCTATTTCTGCAGTCCTTTATAAGTAGAATGAATTCAGTCAAGAAGGAAAGTCAGAGGAAGTAGGAAGCTGAAATGGAACTGGGAAGAGAAGGGAGAGACCAGGAGACACCGCCATGTACCTTGTCACGTGACAGAGGAGCCCAGGATCCCTGGCAGCCAGCCCAGGACACGACAGTCTTAGGGGACAAAGCATCGCCTTGATGACACCCTGTATTTCCGAGAGGAAATACATTCCCACTGTTTTAATCCGAACCATCTCAAGGGTTTTGCTTAAGCACCACAGGAAGCCAAAACATCCCCAGAACCTAAGAACATGATGAGATATCATCCGTCTTTTGATGGTTCCATAATATGACACAGTTTACCTTAAGAAAAGGGGTCTATCCACCCCGGTTGGCCCCACATAATCAAATGAGCCCTTAAAAGCAGAAAGGTTTGTCTGACAGAAGGGGAAGCCAGAGAGATCTGAAGCACAATAAAAAGTCGATGTCTTACTGCTGGCTTGAAGATGGAGGAAAGGAGGCAGCTTCTGAAGCTGAGAGCCACCCCCAGCTAATCCCACACAACAGGGATCCCAGTCCTAGAGCTGCAAGGAACTGAATTTTGCCAACAACCTGAACAAGGCTGGATGAGGATTCTTCTCCCAGTCCTCCAGATAAAGAGCCCAGCCTGGCCAACACCATGGCTTTGGCCTTGTCAGAGAACCTGGCTGGGCCTGCCTGGCCTTCTGACCAGAACTGTGAGATGATAAAGGGGTGTTGTTTTCAGCCACTAAGTTGTGATTACTTGCAGCAACAGAAAACTAACCCAATAGCCATAATAAAAGACATCGCTTATTACAAAAACTTTATGAGGTGTAACTATTCACATTTTAGAGACGGAGAAACTGAGGATCTAAGAGGTAAAGTGACTCAACCAAGGTCATTCAATTAGCAAATGGTGTAGCTTCTAACTCCAAAGTCCATACCCTTAGCTACTTACTTCCATGAATGACTGAGACTCTGGTGGGGGTGGGGTGGGAGGTGAGAAATGCCCCAAGGAGGAAGAGCTGAGAAACTGTCCCGGGAGATCTGGGACGTGTGCTGGATCCCCCCCAAGTCCTGACAGAGTGCATGCCTCTCACCTACCTGGCAGAAAGGGAATGATCCGCTGTTTGGGGTCCTTCTGCCCTCCTTCCATTGGAAATTTATCCAACATCTGCATCTAAACAGGTGGGGAGAGAACCAAGAATGAAAACATTTAGCAGCACAATACATGCCTCTCTGACATTTTAAGGGAATTATATGAAATGTATGATTTGATATGCGAAAGCTCACTTTGTTCAGCTTTTTAGAAACCCAATCTAATGGTGAAGGCAATTTCAATTGGACCTAGAACCCCCATGAAGACAATTTTTTTTAACCAGAGACGCCAGATTTGTGAATGCTCAGAGTTGGGAGGGGCCTTCTTAGTTTTCCCAGGAATGAAGAACTAAGACACAATTAACCTGGTTAGGTCTATGCCAAAGAGATCATTACATGCCCTGACCCTCTATGAGCTCCCTGTGTTGGCTCAACAGGCAGCTTTGAGCCTGGCCTGGTACGTGGCATATGAGATACAGGGATGAAGATTTATGGTCTGGAGGGAAATTTTAAAAATAAACCAGTAATTACAAGATGGTCTAAAAGCACCAAGAAAGAGGCAGACATAGGCTGCTGGGGGTGTGTGGGTTGGGGGAAGAGCATCCAAAGTGAAAGCTTTGATGTTGCAGTACATGCATCTCTAACCTTTTTAAAGAATGAACCTCATGATGTATGTGATTTGATATACAAAAGCTCAAGGATCTGCAGCTCTCTCCCTGGGCAGTCTTGGGGAAGTGACATTACCTCTTTGGGCTTTGGTATTCTCATCTATAAATTAGCCATAATGGTACAATTTGCAGGGTAACATATGGATTAAAGCTGGGCTGTGGTAGTCACTAATGGTATCACCAAAGAATTTTGGTTCTCCAAAGCATAGAAGAAATTGAGATGTGGCCCGTTAAATGTGAGAAGAGACATGTCACTTTAGGGTGGAAGACATGATTCACCGCTCTCTACTTCCCTCTGTCATGGTGACTGGTAACACTCCAGATTGCAGCTTCTCTGTCAGCCTGGGTCCTGGAGTGAGGGCAAGAGTTCCCAATAACGTATGATGGGCAGGGAGCCTGAGTGAGTTGTACAGTGAGATTATTTGTCATAGCAGCATATCCTGGCCTGGCCTGATTCGTACATGGGCAGAGAAGTCAAAGCAGAAAGGGTGGGGAAGCCTGAGCTTCCCAAAGTCATGGTTGGAATGTGAAAAGGCTGCCCATCATTTCATCTCATGGAGAAAGTCATCTTGGTACTCAAGACATATCCCTCTGATAGAACGAAAGAAGCTTTGAACACTCCCCAAGAAGTAAGGACAACTATTGTGTAAGCAGTTAGGGTTGGGGGGAGGAGTAAACCCGAAGAGGAAGGGAAGAGAAATAATGCACGTTGATGAGCTGCCCCACATGCCAGGCATAGACTAGATTCTTTGAAACATTCTCTCGCTAAATCCTCAGAACATTCTCTCAAGTGTGGACAGTATCATCCTGGAAACTTAAACCCAGAGAAATGAAGAAACCTGCCAAGGACCTGCAGCCAGCAAGTGGCCCAGACCAGAGATTTAAGTCCATAGGCTTCTCTGCTGTTCCATAACCCCACCTCTGAAGTGCTATGAAGACAAATAAAAAGGACTGCAACTCAGAGCTCTGGGAAGAGGGCCACTGTCTCAGGCTGGAGAGCCTTGCCTGCTCAGTGCTGTTTTCTGAGACAGCCCGAGTGGGTAGGCCAGCTTCAGCTGAGCTGGGAGGCTGCTGTGAAGGCTGGTTTGAGACCTTATACCCTCACCCACAGAGGCCAGGATTTCATTTATGGATTTCCGACTGGCATCTTACTCTGTCCTGAAAGCACTTGGTTCACAGTCACTCAACAACCGGCGAGGTCACTGTGGGCCTTGCTAGAAAAGGCAGGCTTTCTCTCTTTGAATCCAGGAGCTAGCTATTTAATGCTGGCTTATAGTAGGTGCTCAATAAAAATGGTCTGACCCAATGAATGCAGTTGAGTGAACTCCTGACGTGGGGGTGGGGGGTCGCTTCAGGAGATGTTTAAGTAATACTGATTAACAATATTAATATTACTAACCTTAAATAATAATTAATAACCAGTATTAACATTTGTAGAGCAGAAGCCCTTCCATATACATAATTCTGCTTCATAATGACCCCGAGAAATAAATGCTACAATGATCATTTCACAGAGGAGGAAACTGGGGAGCGGAGGGGGGCAGCGAGCTGCCAAGGCCCCAAGGCCAAGAGGGGGTGCAGCCAGTCCTAGTACCCTCATCTGAATCCCATTCTCTTTTCCCTAAGACCACCTTTTAGGCAGCTTCAGTGTGTCCTGTGAACACGAAAATCCAGCCTGGGATGAAGCAAGTTTAATATTCTGTGCACCATATGGACAGAACGTCTTCTTTTAAAGACAGAGTGATTAATCATTCTCAGCCAGAGTGCTTTAGAGATTTATAGGTTTTGCCTAACACTATCTTCTTTTTTTCCTTCTCCATTTTACTTGATAAGACAATGTTCTTATCAAATGTTTTTATAAGGGATTAAGGGGATTTTTTTTTTCTTTTTAAAGAATGCGCCAGTGATCTGCCTATTCTCCCGGGCTCCTTGTCAGTTCCCACCTGGAATGTAAACATCAGCCAAAGGGTCACCCTTTAGTATCATATTTTCAGTCTTCTGTGGGTTCTACACCGCTTGACCTGAGGAGTTACTCTCTCACCCACCCTTTCTCCTGGCTTGCTTTTAACGCTCGTAAGTGTGGCCCAAGTAGCTGAACTTTCTCCTTTAATATTGTTTTATTCATTTTTATTTGCAGCATGAGACCTGAGTTTAAATGCAGTGAAGTTCAACCACAGACACTACTCCTGGGCATCAGACAGGCCTAGGATTAAATCCCGAGACCCACCCCGCCTCCCCGCCATGCCATCTGTGTGTCCCTGGCCGGACACCTCAGCCTGCCGGCCTGTCCCCTCCCCACTCCGTGCAATGCGGAACTGGCCCGCCCTGCAGGTGGATGCGTAAATGAATGCCATACCTGGACTCTTCAGGGACATGGTGGATCCTTAGAAAGAATTTTCCCCTCCCTGCTCTGTGCCCATATTGAACATGTTAGTTGGTGAGCATTTTTAGTAGTTTGTGAGTGTGTGTTTTAGGGTTTACAAAACCTCTTAGACTGCCCAGGGGTCCCCTGGTGGCTGGAGAGGGACTGTCCAAAGAACTTTCTATGATGATGGAAATGTTCTGTGTCTGCACTATTCAGTATGGTAGCCCCTGGCCACACAGGGCTACTGAGCACTTGAAATGTAGCTCCTGCCCCTGAGAATGAAATTTTTATTTTATTTACTTTTAGCTGATTAAAACATAAATTTAAATCACCTCATGTAACTAGTATCAACCATATCGGCCAGCGACTATAACACGCATTGCCCTCTTTCCAGCTTCCTTTAGTTATTTTTTATCACCATATCCACGTTAAGTCTCATCTCTTAGACTGTTGAGGGATCCGATGCCTGAGAGCTATTTGGCTTTTTGGTCTTTTGTGTCTAGGTTCATAGGCCACAAGGAGCTTCTATCCAGAGAACTGTCACACTCAGTACCCAAAGGTCTCACAGCTGACAAAGGAAACACCCTGGTTGGGGGGGGCCCTCCACGTGGACCCCTAGTCCCAGACTGTCTATGGCTGCAGAAGCAGGGGCAGGACCCCGAAGTCTAACCATAGCTGTTTATCCTTAGAAGTTGGGAAACTACCACCCCCCACCCATCCCCTGCCAAAAAAAAAAAAAAAAAATCATAAAAGGATTTGGTGTTCAGTGTGAGGAAGACCGGAAACCAAGGAAGAAAATGAGTCAGTTTGGGGGGCAGGGAGGTAGAGGGAGTCTCATCAAGCGGCCACATCACAAGCCTCCAAGGGGAACGAGAGAATACTCCATCAGCAGTTTTTAAGACCTCAGCCTGTGGTGGAGGGAAGACGAGACATGCTGTCCAAGGAAAATATCTTGGAAACTGGCGTGGAGGCCCACTGGCGTGGAGGCCCACACGTGGTTTGGGTTAACAGCATCAGGACTGGACTCAGAGGGGGTTCAGTCCAGTCTGTGCAGAGCCAGGCCAGAATAAGGAAGCAGAGGGCCGGGGTGACCATCACGTGTGGCTGCAGGCTGGCAGGGAGCTAGGTGGCCCCAGGAAGCAGGGGTTTGGGGGCCCTAGGCACAATTGGGAATGTAGGGGGGCCTACGCCACAATTCACGTTTTGCTGTCTCTGGGAATTTTGCGCCACAAGGACTTGGATTGTCTAAATGCCAGCCTGGCCCTGGTGCCTGAATGATCACGCCGCAGGAGCCTGCCATCACCTCCTCTCTGTCCACCTCTCTCCATCCTTATTGCCTCTTCCTGTTCTCATCTGCCTTTTCTATGCTTCTACCTCCTCAGTGGTCTGGCTGCCCCCCGGCCTGCCTCACCTCCCTCCTCCTGGTGCACGATAAGTACTTAGGATGTATTCATGGGAAGAAAGAAAGAATGAATGAATGAATGACCCAATGAACAAAAAAGTAGTTAACTTAGCCAGCCATTGGACAGGAGAGGAGAAATCTATGTTCCAGGCTGCAGCAACAGGTGCTAGAATTAGGTTTAGATGCACTCGACCAAATTCCTCTGGTTTCTTTCATTTTAGAGATAAAGAATTGCTAACAGTATGGGAAAGGGCAGCTACTGTATCTTCTCAACTATATACCATGGATAGGGTGATACCTTTTCAGGGGGAAGTAAGTCTACACAACATTTGGGAGACATACCCCAATTTCATAAGATCAATGTCTAGGGGGGAAAAGTGTGTCTGAGGATCAGACTAAGGCAGTATTTGGATACATATGGTTGACAGAGTCATAGACCAAGCTCTTAGCCAGGAGAGCCGTGCCTGTGTGTAAGAACATCTTTGGGTCTGCTATTCCCCATACTGGCCCCCAAAAGATGAAAGAAAGCACCCCTGCCTTTTGGCCTCTGTGGTGAAGTATAGGGACTTCTGAACAGATGGTTCCCAGAACTCAAAAGTGTCCTTGGGGCCTTCAGACTCCTGTGAGGGCAGAGGTGGGAGGACCACACTCTCCGAAGAGGGACAGGTCAGTCCTGTCTCAGTTTAAATCGGCAACAGATGCTTTCCGCAGTGTGACTCAGGACAGTCTCTCCCATCTCTGGGTATCAGTTCCCCTCTCTGGGAAGAAACGATCCAGATGCCACTACAATGTCTCCTTCAGCTCTGTCACTGGTGTGCCTAAAAAACAGCTCTGCCCTGAGGGCCCCCATGCCCAGACACAAATGTGTCCAAGGAGGAGAGAGGCTGGAAAGGCCTCTGTGTCCCCACAGCATGGACTTCCCAGCTGGGGAGCGTCCCTGGGGTCTGTGCGTCTCCCGTGCAGGAATTCTGCAGGAGAACCAGCTAAAGCTCAGCTCCCTCATACCTCTGCACCTTCGCAGAAGTGACTTCCTCTGTGTGGAATACCCACCCCATCTTATTGTCAAGACCTTGCTTAGATATCGCCTCTTCCAGGAAGCAAGCCCTGCCTGGGCTTTCTGGCTAGCAGAGATCTCCCTCTCTGAACACCTGGATTTCCCTTTATCTGGAATAACGCATGGCCGTTCCTGTTAGACCGAGGGTCTGAGAAAAGCCAGCCATGGTCCAGTTCAGCAAATGTTTAACTGGAGGCAGAATGTGGAATCAATGATGGTCATAAGCCTTGACCTAGGGGCACATGAACCAGTGGGAAAACCCAGAGGGTAAAGGTCACCTGGCAAGGTATAAAGTGGCCTTGTCCCACACCTGAGGTCTGTGCTCAGAGCAGCCTTCTGCAAGCCAGACTGCTCCCATCATCTAGGGAGGGACCAAATGTACCTCAAAAAGGGGCAGCTGCAGGCAGAAATATTTGTGGGCAAATCTATCTTTGGACAGACAGATTCAAAGGCCATCCCAGACTTCAGGGAGGTGGAAAGGAGCAGCAATTAGGGGCACGGGTTCCAGATTCAGACGCACTTGGGTTTGAATCCCAGCCATGCTGCCTTCTGGGCATGGGAATCTGTCTCGCTGAGCCTCAGTTTCCCGCATGTGTGAAATGGACACAATACTGACCTTGGACTTGTGAGGATTAAGTGAGAAAGTGTATAAAATGGATGTCTGGAGCATTCCAGTAAACAGTCATCAATATTATTACCATGTGGCTCAACAGAACCACACAGCCTCCAGGCTAATCCCTGGGCCACCTCAGCTCTGTGGACATTCTGGTCATCCCCAGTGTCCTGTTCAGATTCCACATTCAGGCAGACTGTCCAAAGCTGGGGCAGAAATGAGAGGTTCAGAGAGGCTGAAGTGGTTTGCCCCAGGTTGCAACATAGTTGGTAAGAAAAAGGGCTGAGACTTGACACTGGGTCTTTCCATTCCAAGGCCCTGGCTGTATCCCTTGTACCCGTGCATAATGAGACACATGACCAGATGTTCATGCAGGCATGACTATCAGAGTTTAGCTTTCCCAAGACAAGCAAGTCAGGAAACCAGGGTGGAAGGTGAGTCCTTATAAAAGGGACCTTCTTGCTGGTGCCTAGTCCGGGTCATGGACCGTCTACCCTGGGTGGCCTCTCTGCAGGCTTTCCTCTGCCTGACTGTCCTACCCCTGCCAGACGGTTCATTTATTGCTTTCTGCCACCATTTCCCCTTCTTTAATAGCAGTTCCCTGATTTCTTCTAGGGAACTCCCAAAACTGTCTATTAGTCTATGTGCATCAGTGGGATGCTGATTCTACTTTTAGTTCCTGGGCTGGCCATGGTGGCCTGGCCATGCAACCCCAGGTGGGCCATGAGACTTTTGCTCAAAGTCTTGGGCTGTTGACTTTGTTCCTGAGGTTGCTGATCTGTTGGACACACTGAGACACCTTGTCTGGACATGAAGCAAGTCAAGAGATGGAGAAAGACAGGTCCATGTTGACATTGTGGCCCCTAGATCCAACCATACCTGAAGTCAAATACTCTTAGACATCTCAGTTACATTGCTAATCAATGTTCTTTCAGAACAATCCATCTTGACTTGGGCTTCTGTCATGTGCAACTAAAACAAGATCTCACAGCCAGTAAGTGGCAGAATTTGGACCAAAGCCCAGCTCTGTCTCATTCCAAGGCCCAGGCTTCTAACCACTATATTAAACTGGCATAATCTCATCCTCTAATCTCTATGCCAATTCCTAGCAGCAACCCACACCCATCAATAATCCCAGCAGCTGACATTTGCTCAGTACTCAACAGCCCAGAAACTGCTCTCACACACATCATCACTTTTTTAAAAATTGAGATTTAATTCACATAAGGTAAAATGCACCCTTTTAAAAAAATGTGCAACTCAGTGTTTTTTAGTATAGGCATAAGGTTGTGCCACCGTCACCACTATCTAATTCCAGAACATTTTCATCACCCCAGAATGAAACCCCATACCCATTCAGTCACTCCTATTCCCTTCACCCTGCAGCCCCTGGCAACCACTCATCTCCTTTCTGCTTCTGCGTATTTGCTTATTCTGGACTCACATCATCACTTCTAATCCCATGGCAGCCCTGTGAAGTACCCACTAGAGAGAGGAGCATTAGACAGCGGAGTGGCTGAGAGGTTGGACTTGTGTCCGCTGGCCCAGCTTCAAATCCAAGTTCGCTTGCTCTGTGAACTTGGGCAAGCAACAGAACCTCGCTGAGCCTGCATTTCTTCATCTGTATAATTTGATAAGCTTGCTCTGAGGGTTATGATATCTAGATGCCTTGTCGGGCCGGGCCCAGAGTCAGGGTTTCCTAAACACCAGCTCTTTCACTGTCATCAACCCAGGTCACCAACAAGGCACCCAGGTGCAGAGGGGTTAAGGGGTGCACCCCAGGCCACCCAGCTGGCGATGGCTGGGCCCCAGGTTTCCTGACCGAGCCCTCTGCTTTTTCCATTACACACTGGCCCTGCTGCCCCTCCACGAAGGCTTGGGCCTCCCCACACTCTTTAAGCCAAGTTACTTCTGAAAAAAATGAAGGCTCCTAGCCAGATAGGAGGGAGGGGTGGGTGGATCATGAAATCATCTAACTCTGGGGTGTCACGGCCCCACATGGCAGGCCTCCTTGCCTTGTCCTCAGCAACAGCTGACTTCAGCTGGACTGGCCCTGCTCTAACCTCTTCCAGATTTCCACTCTGGGATGGGGGGGGGGGGCGGTGAGGCTGTCTCCAGGATGAGCAGGACCCTTTGGAATTCCGTGACTTTCCTTCTCCAGCTGCCCATCTGGGATGCTTTAAAGCCGGCTGGAGCCCTGCCTTCAAATGACTTTGTTATGGGGAGGGAAGTTTGAGGCCACTATTTATGTTACAGCAAAGCCCCAATTATTACCAATTATGTGGAGGGTGGAGGAAAGCCTTACTTTTAATTCTGGTTGAAATAACCAAGTTGAGTGGGAGCAAGAGAGTGGAGGGAGTATCGACTTTGGGGTCAGGGAAACCAGAGACCAATCCTGGTTATGCATCCCCAAAATGGTGTCCCCTGGAACCAGACACACTACACAAAGGGATGGCAGATGACAGCTAAGGCATACGGAGCCTCTGTGCCTCAGGCACGTCTGTTTAACTTCATGAGACACCTGTGAGGATGGTGTTTGCATTCCTGTTACACAGACGAGGAAATTGAGGCTCAGAAACATTAAGCCACCTTCCATCGGTGACCCCCAGCTGAGACCTGAAAAGGTAAAGCTCAGATTTGAACTCATGTCTGTCTGATCCCAGAAGCCAAGGCCTCAAGCTCTAGATTACCCTAGAACAGGGAATGCAGAAACACATGTCTAGGTCTTGTGCATTGCTGGGACCCCGTGCTTCAAGATAGCAGTCAATTGATGCAATTAATATTGACACAAGTGCTTCCATGGCCTCTTTCTCGGGAACCTTCTCCTCCAGATGCTGCTGTACCAACGGCCCCCACCTCCCCACGCACAGCCAACAGGCTCGGGTCGCCTCCTGGTGTCCCTGGAACCTGAGGCAATTGGAAATTGGAGCCAATCTCTTGGACACTGGACCTGGGCACCCAGAAACTCCAGCATGGTGAGCACAGGGAAGGACACATAACTCGGGGGTGGAAGGTGCTGTTTGGCGGAAGCCTCTGGGGGAGTGAGGTAGGAAAACGAAGCAGGCTCAAGGAGAGATCCTGTGTCTGGGACGTGAGATGGATGGGGGACTGCTGGGCCTCCAGTTATTGGTTCTGGGCCCTCACGAGGCTGGCTGCATCTCCCACTGTGGAGTTCCATGGGGGCACGCCTGCCTCCTGCCATACATCCACCCCTCTCACCATCCCTGAGTGAGCTGAGAGGATTCTGCTTTGTGGATATAAGTTAACCCTACCTAGGATAACAGGACTGTGCAGCTTTTCCCTATACCCTCTGCTCCTTTTTGGAGCTGCCAGGTGGGCAAGAGGCCTTTGAAAACAAAATATAGGTCCCCCCTCCCTATCCGGACTCTCACTCTGGGAAAAGCCAGCTTAGCAACTTGCAAAAATGTTTACCCAACATTCACTCTTCAAACTGAAGCCCTGCTGTGAAGAATCTGCATAAATCTGTGAGTCTGAGTAAGAGGATGTGGAGGGCCCTCCTGGCTCACAGGTGGTTCTGACGCAGGACCGGGCTCCTGCGCACAAGCCGCCCTCCCTCCCTCCCTCTCTCCCCCGGGGTTCAGCCCTTCACTGGCTCTGGGGTTTGCTCCCGCCAAGTCCATTCGAGATGGCATCTCATTACCTTTAGCATCTTGCTTTCTTATTTACTTACATTCAGTACATGCTTCCTGCCAGCGGAAGAAAAGTATAATTTGTATATGATACCATGTGGTATTGTACACCAAACACAAACACATCACTTATGAGCTCATTACATTTTAAATAAGGAGGTAATTAGCATCTCAAGTGCTTTACACTATGCAAAAACTCTTGGCACTTGGTGAAGTAGGCATCTGAGACTGCTTTAGCGATGTGTGAGGAAACCCCATTATTAGCCCCTTCTCCTTAGAAATGGATCAGGTACATATAATCCTAAAGATGCCTGTGGTTAACATCCCCCAACCTGCTGAGAGAATGTGTGAAGCGAAGACATGGGACAGCGCGCGGGGCCAGGAGCTGCCCTCTGACTGCTTGGAAACGTCTACTCTCCCTTCGGCCACAGCGGTTTGCGCTCAGGCCCCACCCCCTTGAAGCCCATTGGCCAACACCCTCACCAACCAGATTGATTGGCTTGGAAGGGCACCTATGAAACACGAGGATGGGTTTGCTGGGACTTCTGGGAAGCGACTTTCAGTCTTCGTGGCTGAGGCCATTTTGCAACCACATGGGATCTGAAGAGAAAGCCAGCTACCAAAAAGCAGGAATGTGGAAGGAGAAGAAGCCGGGTCAGGTAACACCGTGAGAACCCTGGATTAAGCTGTGCCTGAGGCGTGGAAGGTTTCCTAGGACATTCCTGTTTGCTTAAGCCCATTGGAGTTGGGTGTCTGTCATGTTGCAACTACACGGATCCGAACTGATACGGGGAGGAAGAGAAGAACTCCATCTCAGGATGGGGCCTTGCACGGCCCGAGAGGAGAGGTGGCCCTTCACCACGCGGCAGAGAGTACACGTAAGTTCAGGAAGTTGGGCAATGCTCTCTCCTCCCGAGGCAGGCATTTTCTGAAGAACTTCACTGTATCACATCATATCAAGGGGAACTGAGACTTTTCGTGCAGACATGCCTCCTTCAGTTTTTGCCTTTGGTGATGTCAAGATGAGGCTGCTGACTGATGGATGACTCGCTGCACTGAGCCTTTTGCCTGGTTCTCTTAAGAGACTGGTGAGTTGCATGGTATTTATTGTTCGTTCATTCATTCGCTCGTGAAACAATGACTGAACACAGACTGTGTGCTAGGTTCATTCACTCCTTCATGAAACACTGAACAGACTGTATGCTAAGTTCATTCATTCATTCATTCACTCCTTAATGAAATACTGACTGAACAGACTGTACTCTAGGTTCATTCATTCACTCCCTCCTGAGATGGAACACAGACTGTGTGCCAGGCCTTAAACACAACATTAAGGAGAGAGGGGATGAGGAAGAATGTGGTTCCTGCCTGTGGGAGCCACAGTCAAGAGGGTAAGATAGACAAGCAGACAACCTCAATATATAGGACAGAGAGACACAAAGAGCTGTGACCCAGAAAAGGTACAGATCACTGGCAGGGGGATGGAGTCAGACAAGGTGTCCTGGAGGCTGGGGTTCCTGAAGTTAAGTAGGCATTCCTCAAGCCAGCGAGGGGGTTAGGAGGGTGCAGAGAGTGTGGTCCAGGAAGGGCCTGAGTGTGGTGCCCTCAGGGTGCGGCAGGTATTCCAGGGAGCCCCACATGGGGCCTCAGAAGGAGAGAGGAGGCCGAGGTAGGCCTGAGGCAAGAAATGCAGTTTGTCTAAAGACACTCAACAAGCTGAGCTGACTAGCAAAAATGTAATTGTTCAAAGTACAAGTTTGAAATCTGTGCTCTGGGGCCACATGGAAATGATCTCCAGATCCCCCTCCTTTCTGGAACAGGCAACAAGTACACTTCTTATTTGGAAAATTTTGCATATCAAAACAAAAGCAATAAAACACATTATTGTGTTTCCAAAGTAACCAGAGATCATTTTTCAGTCCAGGGGGGGAACAAAAAAGAACACTACACATCCATTGTCAGTGAGGGTCTGGGCTCAAAACGGAAAGTAAGTCCAATAAACCATTTCCCACCCTGCAGCACAATGGAGACCACACATCCTTACCTGGAGGTCAAAGAACTTGCTGTAGCGCCGGTAAATGGCCTCGGTGGAGCCGCTGGACCACGTGACCCTGATGATATAGACCTGCAGGAGGGACAGAGGACACGTGTGTTAACTCCCCAGGGGCGTTCTGTCTTTGGGATGCATGCACGGAGCACAAGTTCCAGGACCAGAAAGACCTAGGTTTGAATCTCAGCTCTGCTACTGCCCAGCTGCATGACTTTGGACAAGTTACTTGCTTTCTCCGAGCTCAGCTTCCTCCTCTATAAAATGAGTATCCTAACGCCACCTCCACCCTACCCCCCAGAGGTGTGAAAGGGATTAAATGAAATCAAGTAGGTAGAACTGTTAGCATAGCACTCAGCTCCCTACGCTACTTTCAACACTGTGAGGATTTCTTTGCTCCCACTCAAGGCAGAGAGCTGCCAGGCTAAAGCCATTTTGCCAAAGTCACTCTTCAAACCTTGACTTTCATCATGAAAAGCCACTGAGACCTGCAGCTCTTAGCGCTTTCATATTTTCCACGTACTAAGCCGTCATGCCATTGCTAACAGTTAGGACCCTGACCAAGCTAATTTTCTCTCTCAGTCCCAGTTTCTCCGTCTGTGAATTGGATTTACAGCATTTGCTTCACCTGCCTACCAGGACAGACGTGAGGATCTGATGGCATTAAGGATGAGTACTCTTTCTAAGCCACATGGCAGTGCTTCCAACCTTTGTCACAAGCCATGGCACACAGAGAAAATAATATGTTGATGACAAATTCAGGCAAACTGATACAGGTGCTAGAGGTCAGAGCTGCTTGGCTGGGGAACCCCAGTGGAGCTATCCACCACCTGGCCACCCAAGGGCTAAGGGATCAGCACACCTAGAACCTATTCCTGGCTTGCAAACAAATGATTGTTGTAATGACTGGAGCAAGTGGTCTCCTGCCCCTCCCAGCTCCGTTCATTTCTATCCAGAAACTACCTATGCAGGCTGAGCCTCTGTGCAGCAGATAGAGTAGAAAAGTCCCTAATAAGGGGTGGGTTGACTGGGACCCTCTTCCCGGCTCCACTGTCAAGGCTGTGTGCCCCCTGGCTAAATAATTTTTCAGTTTAGTCACCTGTAAAAGTGAACTGTCATAGTTCTACCTCTAGGATAGTTATGACAGTTTTTAAAAATATGCATGTGAAAAGTTCTCTGGAAACTGAGAAATGTTAAATAAACATGCTTTTGTCAGAGGTCATGAGATATAGATGCAAGGCCATTGCCCCAGTGAGCTAAAGGTCGAGTTAGACAGACAACACGTACAGAATGAAGAGAGAACATGGATAATGAGCATCTTGTTATTTTCTACCCATTATTTTCCATCAGAACACTGACTTTTCTAGGAGAAACCTTCTTCCCTACCTTTAGCCCCACCCCTTAGGTACAGAGGCAGGAACTATTTACCATCCATGGTGATTGGTTGAGGGGTGAGCACATGACCTGAGTTGGGCTAATCAGAGCCAGTAGGAGCCAGTCCTGGGACTTTTGCTCCAACTCTTGAGAAACACAAGCTCTTTTTCCTCTGTGGTTGCTAGCTTCTTAGGATGTGGACGTGGAGGTGCTCGAGGCTATCTTATCATCATTTGGAAGAAGCCTGCTTGAGAATGAAGCCAACATAGAGGAACAGTAGATTCCTGATGTCATGGTCCAATTCTGCTTAGAGCTAAACTACTCCTGGACTGTCCAGTTTTCTGAGCCAGTAAATCTTGTGCTACACTCACCCTCCTTAATTTTTTTTAAGCCAATTTAAGTTGGGTTCCTGACACATGTAATCTAGTCCTGAATGACATAGGAAGGGAGGCAGGAGAGACAGCTCTAATTTTGGAGTCAATATGGTGTACCTTGCAGGACATGAAGGATTTAGACAGCAGGAGAGAAAGGGAGAGATGGTGGGTGGAGGGAGAATGACTGAAGCAAAGACCACTTCCTGGGGCAATGGGTACAGAATCTGGCAGTGATTTCCAAGGTGCTTTTCGCTAGTCTTTCTTCAAATGAGTTCTTGCTAGGTTGCCCACATTCACCACGGAAAAAGGAAGAGCAACTCAAGGAGGGTTGTGGGGGAGCAGCTACAAAAGCAGCCAGAACCTAGCGGGTAGGCTATGCACTTACAAGAGAAAGTTCTTCAGAGAAGAAGAGATAAGAAAGGGAAAGACCAAGCAGGACAGTATGGGAGGTGGACCTGAATGCCAGGCTAAGGTGCTCACAGGAATGACCTCTCCAGGAATGACCTCTCCAAATCCAATATGGATTTTTTTTTTGCAGAGAGGAAGGAGCTTGGACTCTGGAGTCAAGAAGCTCTATGGGGGATTGTGGGAGCTCTGGGACTCAGTCCTTCCACCAGAACAATTATTAAACAGGCAGGAATAGTCTGAAACAACTATTTTAAAACTCCAGAGGCCAGAACACTGTACAGCATCCAGGGAAGAGCAGGAGAAAGAGGCTGATAAATTATGGTAATAAATTGTACAGCAGCTACAAGCACCCGTCCCTCATTCTCACAGCAGGCAGGACCCAGTCCCTGCCTAGAAGCTGGAGATAGAAAGGGACATAAAAATTCTCTTCCCCAGGACGAGGGTGGTGGGCATGGCCAATCCCTGGTTATGACCTTTGATTAGGAAATTTGGATAGCAGAGAGCCTGGTTTTGAGGGCAGCCACTGTTTCAACCTGTCCAGCAGGGGTGGCAGCAGTGGAGACATAAGGACATTGTGCTTCCTTAGTTGAAGTTCAACAGTTAGTTCAAGGGCTGCATTTGCTGGGCAGGTCAGGAAAGCTTAGCTCTGGGGTGCTGTGGGAGAAGCTCTTTAAGCCCTTCTGATCCCCTCCCCAGGGCACTTTGGAACCAGGCTGTGCCCCCTTTGGGAGTCACTGGCCCTGTTTCAACTGGGGAAAGATAAAGTCTCTATGGCATGCTCCTCCTCCCATTATTTGCCTTCTAGGCAAAAGCAACTTGAGACAATGAGAGGAGTGTACAAAACTACAGAGACAGACATTCTGGGGAAAGGCTTGCTGCTTTCAAACACTCGGGAAAGGGGGGTCTGTCTCCTGGGGAACAAAGGGGACAACCAAACTCCTGTAAACAAGGGAACTCCAAAACAATTAACAAACAAAAGTCCAGGACAAGACACAGGCCCAGAAAGAGGGAAAACACTGCACACTGCATTCACCTTGGGTAGACATTCGTGATAGGAGGGCTGAAGCTCAAAACTGCTGTCTTCTAACCAGCTGTTTACAAAACCAAGAAACAGACATCCCAAAGAATAAATCCCAGAGTTAACATTTTGAAATATTAAAATGTACAGTATGCAAAAAAAGAGTACAAGATGAACAAACAAATAGGAAATGATAGCCCCTCCAAAGGAAGAAAATACCAACAAAGAAGATAAGAATGTGAACATATGGAACAAAGTTTTTAAAAGTGATCTTTAAACTGCTCAGGGGATAAAGGAAAATACAGAGAAGAACGATATCAGGTAAACAATGAATGAGCAATATGAGAATCTTAGTAAAGAGACAGAAATTTTAAAAAGGAATGAAACAGAACTAGTGGAGTTAAAGACCACAATAATTGAAATGAAAAAAAAATGCCCAGGAGGATTTCAGGAGCAGACTGGAGCTAGCAGAAGAAAGAATCTGTGAATTTGAAGATAAGACACTTGAAATGAGTCACATTGAGGACCAGAAAGAAAAAAAAGAATTATATAAAGCAAAAATAGCCTAACACACCATCAAGCATACTATATATGCATTATGGGAGTCCCAGAAGGAGGAGAAAGAGAAAGGGGCAGAAGGAATGGTCAAAGAAATAAAGACAGGCAACTTCCCAAACTTAGCAAAAGACAAGAATATGTACCTCCAAGAAGCCCAGAGAAGAGCAAACAGGAAATATATAAAGAAAAATACACCCCATCATATACTGAGCATACTATTGAATGCAAAGGATAAGGAAAGGGATCTGAAAGCTGCAAAAGAAAAGCAACGGACTCATTTTAAAAATGGTGAATATTACTAATATTGTATAATAGGACTGGGAGGACTCCCTCCTTTTTTGAAGAAAGAGAAATTAATAAAACAACTTTATAATTGTTTTTCATCAAATTTTAATATTTTTGTCAAATTTTTAGATATTTAACTTGTAAAACAGTTTGCTTTGTACTGGAATACAGAAAATAGTGTATTGATTTTAAACTTTTTGATGCCAAATGATCAAGTTCATTTGTAATAAAAGTCAGTGAATCATAGCAGATGTGTGAACTGAGTCTGAACCTGCCCATTGGGTGCTATGGGCACTTCACAGAGAAAGGGAAGACTGCAGCCTCTTTGAGAAAATTGAAAATTTTTACCAATAATTGCCTATATGAAAGGCAAATTATATTTCTTTTATACCAAATGAAACTGTGGCAAACTGAAAGTACACCGTATAAAATGTTTGTGTTTTGCATGTCACCTATTCCAGTATTTATGTAACTAGTGCTTCCTAGAAAATGGTTGGGTTAATTTAGTAACTCACTGTGCATTCTGTGTGGTAATAAACAGATACTGTGTAGTTAAAAAAAAAAGTCAATGGATCTGAAAAAAGAGAGAGAGAAAAGCAATGTGCTATATAGAAGAGAGTCCCACATAGATTAAGTTCTGATTTCTGATCAGAGACCATGAAGGCAAGAAGGTGGTGAGTTGAAATACTTATAAAGTGTGGAAGAAAAACAACTGCCAGCCAGGAATTTTATATCCAATGATATTTCCTTTCAAAAATGAGAGAGAGATTAAAGACATTCCCAAATAAATAAAAGTTAAGGTAATTAATCACCACTAGACATGCCCTAGAAGTAATGCTAGAGGGAGTTGTTCAAATTTAAAGGAGAAGACAGTAGCAGTGGTTCAAAGTGGCATAAAGAAATAAGCACTTATGGTAAAAATGGCCATTTGGGTAATTATAAATTCCAATATTATTATAGTGTATTGTTTGGTATGTAACTCCACTTCTTATTACCTATAGGTGCTAAAATGCAAATCATAGAAGGTAATGATAAATCTATGGTTTTGGACATACAGTGCTCAAAGATATAAATGATACCAAGTATGAGAAAAAAAGAGGGGGGGGACAGAGGGATATAGGAAAAGTAAGTGTGTATGCTATTGAAAATAAGTTGATACCAAACCA
Organism: Myrmecophaga tridactyla; assembly: GCA_004026745.1. Taxonomy (NCBI): domain Eukaryota; kingdom Metazoa; phylum Chordata; class Mammalia; order Pilosa; family Myrmecophagidae; genus Myrmecophaga; species Myrmecophaga tridactyla. Next base: position 30,959 of record PVIY010014312.1, on the reverse strand, counting down.
GATATGACTGTTATATATTTAGATGTTAAATTTTAACCTCATAGTAACCACAAGGAAAATAGATGAAAATACAACCAGATAGAAAGAAAAGGCACTCAATAGGTACAAAACAACAACAAAAAAATCAAATAAATATAAAAGCAGGCGTTAATGGAAGAATGGAGGTACAAAAAAGACATAAGACATACAAAGGCTTTATTAGTAGTGACATTAAATATAAATGGATTAAACTCTCCATTCAAAAGGCAAAGATTGGCAGAATGGTATGACCCAACTATATACTGTCCACAAGAGACTCATGTTAAATTCAAAGATAGAAGTAGGCTGAAAGTGAAAGGATGGAAAAAATTATATCATGCAAATAGAAACCAAAAGAGCACTAGGGCGGCTATCCTAATATCAGATAAGACAGATTGTAAGTAAAAAACAGTAAAAAGGGGCAAAGATAGTCATTATGTACTGATAAAGGGTGCAATTCAACAAAAAGATGTAATAATTATAAATATATATGCACTTAACAGCAGAGCTGCCAAAATATGAATTAAATACTGACAGATTTGAAGAGATAAATTGATGGCTCTATATTAATAGTAGGAGATTTTAATATACTGTTTTCAATAATGGATAGAACATCTATTCAGAAGATCAATAAAGAAATACAAGACTTGAATGATACTCTAAACCAACTAGACCTAACAGATTTACACCCAACACAAACAAAATATGCATTCTTCTCAATACACTTGGATCATTCTCTAGGATAGACCATATGTTAGGTCAAAAAACAAGTCTTAATAAATTCAAAAATACTGAAATCATACAATATATATATTTCAGACCACAATGGAATAAACTAGAAATCAATTACAGAGGGAGAACTGGAAAATTCACAAATATGTGAAAATTAAACAACATAATCTTAAACAACCAATGAGTTAGAGGAAATCAGAGGCAAAGTCAGAAAATACCTTGAGGTGAATGAAAATGAAAATGCAGCATACCAAATCTTATGAGAGACTGCAAAGGAAGTGCTGAGATGGAAATTTATAGCTCTTAATGCTTATGTGAAAAAAGAAGAAAGATTTCAAATTGGAGACCTAACCATAAATTGACAGAAAGGTAAACTAAACCCAAAGTGAGAGGAAGGAAAGAAATAACAAAGATTAGAGTGGAGATAAGTGAAGTAGAAAAATAAAAGGAAAAAGAAAAACAAAATAGAGGGACGAAACCAAAAGTTGATTCTTCAAAAAGATCAATAAAATTGACAAAACTTTAGATAGACTGAAAGAAACAAAAGAGAGAATACAATACAAAAATCAGAAGTAAAAAGGGGGTATTACCACCAAACTCACAGAAATAAAAAGGATTATAAGGGAATATGATAAACAACTGTACACAAATAAATTAACCTAGATGAAATGGACAAAGTCTTAGAAACACACAAACTACCTACATTGACTCAAGAAGAAATAGATCACAACAAACCAATTAGTAAAGAGATTGACTAGTCATCAAAAACCTCCCAACAAAAAAAGCCTAGCATCAGATGGCTTCAGGGGAATTTCACCAAATAAGAGAATTTTACCAAGCATTCCAAGAATTAACACCAATCCTAATCAAACTCTCCAAAAAATTGAAGAGGAGGGAACATGTCTTAATTCATACTATGAGGCCAATATTACCCTCATTCTAGGGTGGCTGCCGTGGCTCAGCAGGCAGAGCTCCGACCTGCTGTGCTGGAGGTCTGGAGTTCGATCCCTGGTGCCTCCTGCCCATATGCAAATTAAAAAAAAATATATATATATTACCCTCATTCTAAAGTCAGATAAAGATACCACAAGAAAAGAAAATTACAGACCAATATCTTTAATGAATATGGGTGTAAAAATCCTCAACAAAATACTAGCAACCTGAATCCAACCGCATATTAAAAGAATTACACACCATGATCAAGTGCAATTTATCCCTGATATGCAAGGTTGGTTCAACATAAGAAAATCATTTAATGTAATATACACTAACACAGTAAAGGAAAAAGCCCACATGATCATTTCAATTGATTCAGAAAAGGCATATGAGAAAATCCACCACTCCTCCTTGTTAAAAACATTTAGAACACTAGGATAGAAGGAAACTTCCTCAACATGATAAAGGGCATTTATGAAAAGCCCACAGCTAATAGCATACTCAATGGTAAAAGACTGAAAGCTTTCCCTCTAAGATCAAGAACAAGACAAGGATGCCTACCATAACCAAGGTTATTCAACGTTGTACTGGAAGTTCTTGCCAGAGCAATCAGGCAAGAAAAAAAAGTAAAAGTCATTCAAATTGGAAAGGAGAAGTAGAACATTCCCTGTTTGCAGATGATATCATCCTATATACATCATGCTGAAAAAAATCCACAGTAAAGCACCTAGTGTTTATAAATGAATTCAGCAAAGTGGTGGGGTACGAGATTAACACCCCCAAACCATTAGTGTTTATATACATAAGCAAGCAACAATCAGAGGAAGAAGTCAAGAGAAAAAAACTCCATTAACAGATCTGGGTTTCTGTTTCCCGGTGCCTGCCCATGTAAAAAAAAAAAATCTCCATTAACGATAGCAACTAAAAGAATCAACTATCTAAGGAATAAACCTAACTAAGGATAGAAAGGACTTTTACATAGAAAACTACAAGACATTGCTAAAAGAAATCCATGAAGACCTAAATAAATGAATGACATTCTGTGACAATATTTATATTGTTAATGTGTCAACCCTCACACCATATATAAAAACCAACTCAAAATTGATCAAAGACTTAACAGAAGAGCTGGAACTATCAAACTTCTAGAAAAAAAATGTAGGGAAGGATCTATAGGACTCTGTGTTAGGCAGTGGTTTCTGAAACTTAACACCCAAAGCACAAGCAACAAAAGAATAGATAAATGGGACTTCATCAAAATTAAAAACTTTTATCATGAAAGTAAAGTGACAACCTTTACAATGGGAGAAAATATTTGGAAACCATATATCTGATAAAGGTTTAATATCCAGAATATATGAAGAAATCCTTCAACTTAACAAAAAGACAACCCAAATTAAAAATGGCAAAAGACTTGAATAGATATCTTTCCAAAGAAGATATACAAATGGCTAGAAAGCACATGAAAAAATGCTAAATATTATTAGCTATCGGGGAAATGCAAAATAAAACACAATAGGATATCAATTCATATCTATTAGAAAGGCTGTTACTACAAAAAGAAAAACAAATATTGGAGAGGATGAAGAGAAATAGGAACACTCATTCATTTCTGGTGGCAATGTAAAATGGTACAATTGCTGTGGAAGACAGTTTGGCACTTCCTCAGAAAGCTAAGTATAGAACTACCATATGACCTGGCAATCCCACTACTATGTACAATATACTCAAAAGAATTTAAAGCAGGGACTCAGATATTTGCACACCAATGTTCACAGTGGCATTATTCACAATTGTGAAAAGATGGAAGCAATCCAAGTGTCCTTCAACTGATGAATGGATAAATAAAATGTGCATACAATGGAATATTATGCAGCTGTAAAAAGAAGGAAGTCCATATATATGTGACAACTTGAATGAACCTTGAAGATATCATGTTGAGTGAAATAAGCCAGAAACAAAAGGACAACTATTCTATGATCTTACTGATTTGAAATAATTAGAATAGGCAAACTCATAGAGTCAGAATCTAGCATATAGGTTACCAGGGGACGGGGTGGGGATGGCAAATGGGAAGTTGAGGCTTAAAATGTACAGGTTTCCTATTTGGAATGATGGAAATGTTTTGGTAATGGATGGTGCTGATGGTAGCACAACATTGCTATCACTGGTACATATATCTGAATGTGATTAAAAGGGGGAAATATCAGATTATATATATGGTAACAGATTAAAAATAAAAATAAAAAAATCCATGGAACTACACTACACAGTGAACCCTAGTTAAATCATAAACTGTAGTTAATAATACAATTACAAAAATGTGTTATCAGTTGTAACATATGTTCCACACCAATGCAAAGTGTTATATGGGTGGTATATGGGAATACTATATTTTATGTATGATTGTTCTGTAAACCCACAATTTCTCCAATGAAGAAGAGAAAAAAGAGCTCTACTCGTGCACCATTTCCTAACTCTCTGAGTCTCAGCTTTCTTCTCTGTAAAATGGGGTCATCAAGCCCATCTTGCAAAGCTGTTGTGATGATTTATAGGAGACAAAACTCTGAGCTAAGTGTCTGGCAGAGAAGAAAGGTTTAAGAAATCTTAGCACCCTGCCCTCTGATTTCCCAATACCTGCCCCCACCCTCCTCATAACAGCAGCTATTTCAACAACAAGGATTTGGGCAACCCGGGCACACCCTCTCCTTTGTTGTTTGGGCACCCTAAACTGAGGTACTTCACGGAGCCAGAGAATGGGCAAAGGCAGCTTTTAGGAGGCACAACCAGCCATCACCTCTGAAAGGCAATTTTCCTCCAAAAAAGGAAGTTGTATCTCCAAAGCCACCTGGACAGTTAGTCATGATTGGTTTTTATTAAAAAGAGGGCTTTAGATCTACTTCATCACGACTCCAGCATGGAGATCTGGAATGGTTCCCATTCATTCATTCATTCCACACCATTGATTATGTACCTGTTGTGTGCCCAGCCCTTCTAATAGGTGCTGGGGATGCAATGGGGAGCAAGATAGATCCAGAGCCTACGCTCAGAGAGTGGGAAGGGAGGCAATAAACCAGCAAATCAGCATACAGTTATAAAATATAAAATAGTTTATGATTTAACTAGGGTTCACTGTGTGGTGTAGTTCCATGGATTTTTTAATTTTTATTTTTAATCTGTTACCATATATATAATCTAATATTTCCCCTTTTAATCACATTCAGATGCTAAGGAGAACCCCAAAGCCTGCTCAGAGAGAGCCTGCTGGGGGTAGGTGGGGGTTGACCTGCTTAGGTAGGGTGGCCATGGAAGGGAAGGCCTCTCTGGGGAAGTAGCTTTTGAACTGAGACCTGAGCAACACGATGGTGGCTAGGAGAAGCGGTGAGAAAGTGTATTCAGGCAGACAGAAAAGTGCAAACAAAGAGGAGGAGGCCAGAAAATGCTTGGCATGTCTGAGGAACAAGGAGACCATTATGGCAGGAGAACTGGTGGTGGAGGGAGGAGGTGAGGGTGGGGGTGGGGGTGGGGGAGATAGCAGCTGGATTATGTGGGCCACAGTGAGGAGTTTGGATTCTATTCTATTAAAGAGTTTTAAGGATCAGGGGAGATGTGTGACATGATCCAAGGTATGTTTTTTAAAAATATCCATGCAAATCCCTCTGCCTGCTGCATGGCAAACAGTTTGAAGAGGGGCAGGGACACCAGAAGAAAGGAAGCTTTTGCACCACTGTAAGGAAGTCAAGAGTTAAAAGCAATCACAGACTTTGGCTAATTCAGTGGCCTCATCTTCTAGACAAACTGAGACCCAGAAAGGGAAATACTGTACCAAAATTCCCATGGGGGTTGTTGAAGCAATGTTTGGAGGACTGTCAGTAAAGGACACTGTCAAACGGGAGTATAAAAAAAAAAAAAACACAAGAAAAGAAAAAGAATGGTCATCAAAGATTATATTTTTCCTTAAAACAGACAAAAAGCATACTCCCATAAATGGAAGGAAACATTCTGCTTATACAATTCATTCTTGATTGCTTGTTTACAATTTTGAAAGTTCTGTACGTACAGTGCAAGGATTCTGCAGTAAGCCTAACTGGTTTATTGGAATCAACCACTGAACAAAATTCTGATGGCTGCACTTTTTAGGCACAGCTCTAAATTTTTCACGATGACTGTGCTAGCACAGGTCTTTGGCCTTGTCCAGGATTTGGAGGCTGGTGAGACAGTCTGTGCTCTGGGTTCTACTGCCAGCTTGGCTGCTAGGTGAGACTCATCAGTTACTAATTTCTCTGGCTACAAAGTCCTTCTCTCTAAAACAGGGACGATAACCTCCCTTGATGATTAATCACAATAACTAAGGTGGGAAGACATCCATTCCAGGCACACATTAGGTGTGCAAAGTTGATTTTTCCCTCATTAGTCTGATATGCTAGCCACCTGACGTGCCTGCTTGTCTGGTATCCCCCTTCCTTTCTTTTGGTAATGGTGCCCTGATTTCCCCTGGAAAATCATCTTTCTCCCTCCCCTAGTCTTTGTAATGGAGTAGGCATGTGTATTACAGGTCTGACCAATCAGAGCACCTCCTGTCTGGCCACAATGACTGGCTCAGGGCTGGTCACATGACCCAAGCCAGGCCACTGAAATCTATTCTGGGACTTTTGATGGCATTGACAGGGAAGAGACACTTTTTTCCCATGGTGGTGGCTAGCAGGGAAGAGAACTCTACACCAGAAGTTGTCATACAGAAGAAAGAAGAGGTGTGAGGGCGAGAGAAAACTGAGTCCTTGTGATGTCATTTGAATCTCTGGATCCAGCTAAAATCCTAGACAATCCACTTACATGAACCAAAATACTCCCTTTCTCGCTTAAGCCAGTTTGAATTAGTTTCTGTTGCTTGCAGCCCAGGCAATAGTAACACATCAGACCTTGGCTTTTAGATTATATTCCAAATCCAGGTAATGCTCAATGGCTTGGCATTAAAGAATTAAAAGCAGACTTACTGTAGAGATCTACCCCATGGCATGTTCACTGGGAATGACATAAAGGTTTCTCCATGGAGAAACCTCAAAACAGGTGCTGCACACCTGACAAAGAATTTGAATCCAGAAGATATAAAGAACGCTCAAAACTCAACAGTAAGACAACAACTAATCCAATTTAAAAAAATAGACAAAAGATGTGAGTAGTCATTTCATTAAAGAGGTTGATGGATGGCAAAGAAGCATGGGAATAGATGTTCAACATCATTAGTCATTAGAGAAAGGCAAATTGAAACCATGATGAAACACCACAAGACATCTATTAGAATGGCTAAAATAAATACTGACAATAGCAAGTGCTGACGAAGATGTGGAATGGCTGGAACTCTTATAGTTTCCTGGTGGGAATACAAAATGGTACAGTCAGTCACTCTGTACCAGGTGATCAGTGGATACTGAACCACTGGGTGAAAGGTTGTTAGAGAATAGGATGCTCACACAGTGTCAGAGTATCACCCTATGGATTACTTTCCCCAGCAAAGGGGAAATATTTCAATGGAGACACCTACCTGTCACAATTATAACCAGGTGACCAAACTTAGCATCACCAATAGAGGAAAACCAGACACTGTGTACCCCCTGAGGTAATGCAATCTGAACTACACTGAATCATCCATCAAGAGTTATCGCTGAAAATGTTTAAGCCGAATCTCAAGTTACTTGACCTAACTTCTAATTAACAAGTGGTAAGGGAAGAAGTTAAACATCACCATAAGAAGGTAATCAGACAAATCCAGATGTGTGACATTCTAAAAGTCAGCTGATTGGCAGGACCGTGAGCCAGGGGGAGTTCTGCATTCAGTCTTCAAACTGTTCCTGAGTGTCTGTGGGAGGTTAGGGAATTCAGTGGTCAAGATAAGACCTGGATATTTATGTGACAACTGAGACTCATTTGAGCTCTGAAGCTATGAAAGTCAGCAGTACCCCATATAGGAACTGTTTAAAAAGTTCAAAAAGGGATGAGCCGAGACCTGGCATCAAGGGACTGAGAAAGCCTTCTTCACCACAAGGGGGAAGAGAGAAATGAGACAAAATAAAGTTTCAGTGGCTGAGAGATTTCAGACAGAGTCGAGAGGTTGTCCTGGAGGTTATTCTTCTGCATTATATAGATATCCCTTTTTAGTTTATGGTGTATTGGAGTGGCTAGAGAGAAGGACCTGAAACTTGAGTTGTGTTCTGGTAGACTTGATTCTTGACGATGATTGTATAAAGATACAACTTTTACAGTGTGACTGTGTGATTGTGAAAACTTTGTGTCTGAAGCTCCTTTTATCCAGGGTATGGACAAATGAGTAAAAAAATAAATAAATAATACGGGAGATTGGGAGTAAAATAAATGGAGTAGATGGAAATACTAGTGGTCTATGAGAGGTATGGGGTGCATGAGCTTTTTCTTTCCTTTTTAAACTTCTTTTTCTGGAGTGATGCACATATTCTAAAAACTGATCATGGTGATGAATGCACACCTATGTGAGCCACCGATTGTACACCATGTACGGACTGTATGTGTGCAATGATGTATCAATAGAAATTTAAAAAAAAGAAGACCTGGAGCCACATCCTGCTTCCATCTCCACTAGCTGTGAGGGCTTCGGGAAGTGGCTTAACTTCTCTGTGACTTTGTTTCCTTGTCTGTAAAAAATGGGGATTGTAAAAGTCCCTACCATAGAGCTGGGGTGAAGGGTACTGAAATGGGGCATGGAGATGCTTAGCAGGGTGCCTAGCACACCGCAAATGTCCACAAAGACAAGGGATCATCATCATGGCCATCACTTTGTGCTAAAAACGGGGACCAAGGGGAGCCCCTCCCACTGTCCTCTACCTATATCTCTCCCCCACCTCCCCAGGGCCTTGCATTCCCCTCCTCTATTCTCAGGCCTCATAGGCAGGGGTGGGGGTGGGGCTGCAGAGGACCTGCCCCTGCGCCGTGCAGGGAACAGGGCTCATCACTGCCTGATGAGTCAGGGCCCAGTCCTCTCCCCTGGGCGCCTGTGGCTCGGCCCTCACAGCCCCTCCCTGATCTCGGTCGGAGCAGAGGGAAATGGATGACTCAGAGGGACCACAGTCTGGCCTCCATGCCCATCAGCACACATCCAGCAGACTGGAATCAGGGCCTCACTTGCCCAAAACCCAGATTTTCCATTTCTCCTTTGAGTCCCAGGTCAGCAGTACTCCCACCCTCCAGAGCTGCCATGCAAACGAGGAATTCATCTGCTTATACCCTTGTGACAGATATTTTGCGGTCCCCCTTCTCTGAGAACCACTCTGTCCCACTTTCCTCAAACTTGGGTTATATTAAAAGGCAGGACAGAAAACAAAACAAAAAACCCAACAGATGCTGCAGAGTACATTAGTAGACGCCTAACTTGAGAAGTACAGCCTGCCCTACCTGTCCATGATTTCTGCTGATTGGCCCACGGCCAGTCACCTGACACGAGCCAGGCCAATCAGACCCTGTAGCTCAGGAACCCGGAACTAGATCTGAGATCCGCAGCTCCACCAGGGCAGGGGCAGGGTGGAAATGGGCGCCTTTTTCCACACATTGTGATAGGCGTGTGGTCTGCAAAGGGGGAGAGATGAAGGAGAGGTGCAGGGAGAAGAGACGCCAGGAGAGCCCTGCTTGGCTGACAGCACTCTAGTGCCTGCTGCCAGAGCCCTAGCGCCTGTGGTTTCTATGACACACACCAGGGGCCTTGCAGTTAATACCATTTTTGGTGTGAAGATGGTTTTTGTGCAATCAAAAGAATTCTAAGATATATATATATAGGAAAGTTCAGGCTATCGTAGGAAAAGATAAAAGGCTAAAACAACATAATCCTAAACTCAAAAATATATATATACAAATGTATATTATATATGTGTGTGTCTGTCAGTGGTTTGCTCCAGGTTGGTTGGAGACTCTGATAGGATGTTTTCATTCTGTTCTTTATGCTTTCTTGAAATGCCTAAATTTTCTACAATGTTTGTTGTTGTTGTTGTTTTTTTAATACCTGTCGATGGAGCACTTTCTTGGCTCTAAGGTGGTCCAGGGTTTAAAGCCCAGGCCGGCATCTTCTCTGCTACCTTAGCTCAGACCCAGGATGTCCCAGAATCTGAATCTCACAGGCAGGAAACAGTTACAAGTTGGGAGATGTGACCTGCGTTCCAAACTCATGTGAGTTGGGATAAATCCTTTCCCTCTTTGACTCTTTATGTTCTTTGAAAAAATAGGGATAAGGATGCACGCCCTTTCCCCTTCACAGGCTATTGTAAAAACTGCTTATGGCTGGGACTTCAGGGAAAACATGTACTGTTTTCCCTGAAGTTGGGTGTTGCCCAACTCCCACCCCTCCCCTCCCTTGGCATGTGTAATCCCGGCCCAATGGGATGGAGGCTTCCAGTGCTTTCACTTGCAGGAATTGAGGCCCCATTTCCAAGTGACAAGAAACAAAGGGTCAGTTCATCTGTGAATAAAGATTTAAGCCAGAATGAAACTTACAGGCTCTTGAGAAACACCAGGTGCTGTGACAGGGCAAGGCTAGATAGTTGGCCGGGAAACGGACCTAGATACCTCTGCAGACCCCTGGCAGTGCTGGGTTAACTGCAAGGCCTTCTCTTGGCCGACCCACTGGCCCAGTTCTATGCCCGTTGAGAGCAGCTCTTGGAAAAGCCCCAGAACTCCATCAATATGCTGTCCCCAGGGCAGGATGATGTGAAACAGCTGTCGCCCCACCTCGGGAGTGCTGTGATCTCATATGCTTTCATCACGTGTACTCTAAAACATGAGAAGGTGTTTTTACCCTATTAAAAACATATCTGAGGCATGGAAGAATGTCCTCTAATCTGACTTTGCTTTGCAAACCTACTTAGTGGGTTTTCTAGGCTTGGCAAAGAACCAGGCAAGCTGAAATTCCAGGCTGATGTTAATTAGAATGGGTGGAGCTGCTGCTGACAAAGTTACGTTCTGGTCTCAGGTTGCAGTGGCCAGAAGTTTGATTTTTGGGGGAGTAGGTGGGGGGAGGTCTGGTCCGAGGCCTTTCAAAGGGATAGTCTTAGCCTTAGATCACTGTTTCCCAAGGTATGTAGGAGACTGGGGTGCACAAACTGGCTTTAGTTGACTTAGGGGACTCAGTATTGAACAATAGGAATCCAGTAGTGAGAAAGTCAGTTTCTTTGCAGTTCTCTTCTGGTTCTGCTGACTGCCTCAGGAAGGTGGCACCCCTCCACCACTTGCTCCTCTCCCTTTGTAAGGAATGGACAGAAGATCTCAGTGGAGGCCACACTACCCAGGGGGAATTTAGTACATTTATTTTTTTGTTCCTTTGTGTTTAGTTTTCTTCTATTTCTAGCTAGTGATACTGATTTCCACTTATGGTAGACAGCTTGTTTCCCTTTAAAATAAGTTAGGGAGCAAAATGAGTAAATCTGAAGAACAAGATTGGATTAACATATAGTTGAAGTGGTACATGGATGTGGCAGAGATTGTGGTGGTGTCACTTGCAGAAGGCTTCAGGACAGCGGAATTCCTTGCTACTCTCACTGTAGTTGGAGTTACTCTTTAGAGATCAACTGGCCACAACATTTCTCAAGTTAGAAGACCTCTCCCATCTCTTCAGTACTGTTGGGTGGCCTGGCATGACCTGGGAGACTAAAGAAAATACCTAAAGGAAAGCCCCAGTGGGGAACAATAAGCGAGGCCAGAGGAGCCTGGGGCTGATTCCCTGCAAAGGTGGTGAGAAAGGAGCATCAGCAAGACAGAGTTCTGTGATCCACTAGTAATGTCTACACAGGCACAGGAGGCATCAATAGGCTGCAAGCCACATATATTTGCACCCCTGACCTAGATCATTTTACAAATGGGGAGTGGAGGGGCTAAGAGATGCAGGGACTTACTTAGGGTTCCACTGTCGGCTGTAGACTCTTGTCACTTCCATGACAGTGCCCATATTTCCTTGTGAGTTCCCTCATAACCCTCTGTGCCTCCTTCACAATGACTTGCCCAGAGAACTTTAAATCTGGAGAGCTCTTAGAAATGCCTTAGACCAGTGGTGAAACTGGCTTCTAAGATGCTCCAGGACGCTGGGGAGGCCAAGTGGGTGGGCCTCTGGGCTCTCCATCCCAGTTTCCACTATAGTAGTGCCACTTTTAGCTGTTCTATATATGGCAGAGGGTGTAACCCAGCAGCAGCCTACAGGCTAAATTGCCAGACATTATGGATCCACGTTCCCACAAGGCAAAAATCCATGCAGCTTTTAGACAGGGCCTGGGTTCTGGTTTGCCAGAGTCCTCCTTTGCCTGCTTCGAGCATTCAACAGAGGATTCTAAGACTTTAAAATATCTGAGAACTCTGCTCTAATCCATCCCTTTCTTCATAGTTGGGGATAGGAGGCCAGAAAGGGAAAGGGACTTGCCTAAGGCCACCACATGAGCAGGAAGAGCTGGAACCAGAATGCGGGCTTCTCTCAGGCAGCACTGAGGGTACAGAAGCTACGTTCCACAATGGTGTTTCTCATACCTAAAGAAATGACATAGCCCCTTCTAGATGGAGGGAGAAGCCTCGTCTTTCATCCAGCATGCACAGGAGCCAGTTTCTGCACTAAGCCATTAGCTCCTAGTAACTAAAGCTATCCAGCTCTGCAGCCAAAGCAATCTTCAACTCCAAAGCACAAATAGTCTGAAATCAGGCAGGAGGGTTAGTTTCAAGATGAACCCATCAAAGTTGATCCTCCCAGCAGAGAAGACCCTCTGAGAATATGTCCGAGGGAGCCCAGGAATCCACGGACCCCAGTTTAAGAAACCAATTCTAAAAGGTGGGTGTGGATCTCCCCCCAAGAAGTTCCCACGTTGCTTGGGTTTCCAGTTTGGCAGATCCCAGGAACAGCTTTGGCAATGACTGGTTGGGCTCCAGATCCACCTCTCCTGGTAACGTGCTGCCCTGGCAACACAGCCCAAGGTGGAGCAGCATGGGTCAGAGAGAAGTGGGGAGGGAGGAGAAAGAGACAGAAGAGGGAAGGAGAGGAAAAGAGAGCCAGAAGGGAAGAGACTGTTAGACTAGCTCTGTGGGTTTAATTAATGGGAAACAGGATTCCTCTGCTCCTCACAGAGACCACGAGTTCCTTTTGGTTCCGATCTGACTCTCCCCAGCCATCTGTCCAACATCTGGCCTATGTAGGTCAGTGCTCCCAGCCTCTTTTTGGAAGTGCAACACGCTGCAGTTTGGTTTCCCAATATCCCAGAGCGGCACTGCCACTGGAACTGCTGAAGGGCATGTATTTATCTTTTTTAAAGAAGGTAAATGAAACCAACTTCTGGAGTAAGGGTGCCTGGTGCCATAATGCCCTTTAGACCCAGGAGGGAAGCATGGGGTGTCAGAGCCAGACAAGCCCCAGACAACACTCCCTAGTAACGGGGATGGGGGGCAACAATAAAATTGGCTACCATTTAGGGGAATGTGCCTGCTTTAGGTACACTGTGTCCAATCCTCACACCACCCTGGCTAAGAGGGTGGTGATGGCTTTTTTGTAAGAGATAAGGAAACTGAGGCATAGAGAGGTCAAGCGACATTACTAGAGTCATTTACCTGGGAGGTGGACTAGGCAATATTTGACTGCAGCCCCATTAACCTCTGCAGTCCCACCTCCTTCTTCCAGCCTCCCCGAGGCCAGGCCTCGGCTTTCCTGGCCCCATACCAGTGCTTTCCTGTCCCCAAGTCAGGAAGCACCAAGCTCAGGCGCCTCAGCCAGCGAAACACTGGAGGTGGCTGTCTGCCAATTTTTTCCCCCATCTTTTCAATTAAGCAAAGGCTTGGAATGGGTCCCAAACACAAGTGCTTGTGGTGCTTAGTGTCAGATAGATGCTCTGAGTTTCGGGTCATTTTGTGGCTGTTCCTTGTCCAGATGGGTCACAATACTTGCCCGGGTGGACGATGGAGCTGAAAGCCTCTGATTATACCTGTACAGAGGTGGGCTGGGCTGGGAAGTGGGGGTGGAGATGGGAGACGGATGGTCTCTCCCTTGCTTCAAGCATTTTCTTGTATTTACTGTATACCCGGCTTTGTTCAAGGGCTGGGGACATGGCCGTGAATGAGGAAGATGGGAGCCCCTGCTCTCCTAGAGCTTTGGACCTTGTATGTTAAGGAGATTATAGGGTCTCTGTGATCTCTCCCCTACTTCCCACTTTGGCCTGCTGTCCAGATCCTGGACATGCCATTTCCTCTGGCTGGAACACTTTCCTTTTGTCCACTTCACTACTCTCCATGTTTCAGGTGTCAGTTTACAGGTCACCTTCTCCAGGAAGCTTTCCTGGATATACCCCCAGCCCAGGTCTGGCCCCCATTGTCCATGTTCCCACAGATGCTAGGGGCTCTCAAGCACCTCTTGGTGTTCCAGTCTGTCTGTGTAACTGTCACTCCCCCCTCTCCTCGGGAGCCCTCAAGGGGCAGAGACCAGGCTTGTCTTGTTCATCACAGCCCCCCCCACCCCACCCCCAAAGTCTGGGATCTCAGGAAATGTCTGGTGGAAGACAAGCAGGCAGACAGGCAAGAAGACGGACAAAAAACCAACACAGGGCCACACAGTCAAAACTCAAGGTGACCTCATTCGAGACACTCTGCATCTGGAGAATGACAATGCTCTTGAAATGGCTGAATGAATAGCCAGAGTGCCAAAGGGACCAGAAACAGAACCGGCTTTGTTACAGAGGAGGGCTACACTGGGGAGCCCGATCCTGGGGAGAAATCCACATCTCACCCCAGGGCTTCTCTGACTGGGCAGCAGAGAAGCAAATAATGTCAGAGGGGCCATCTGAACTCCATGGAGAAGCACAGTCCCATTGCAGCTAAGAGGCAGGCCAGATGTGGGAGACCCAGGTTTGATTCCTGGCTCGTGCACGTGTACATACACACACACACACACACACACACACACACACACAAAGAGGCAGGCCAGCATGAGGGATTCTTGTGGTGTTGGAATTGTTCTGTCCCTGACTATGGGGTGGTTACAAGAACCTACACATGTGTAAAAACTCCTAGCGCTGTAAACCAAAAGAAGGGAATTGTACTGTATTCTTGTAAATTTAGAAATTAAAAATAATCATTCCTTAATATCAATAAATATTAGATATTTTAAAACAAAGAGTGTGAGAGAGAGAGAAAGAGACAGACACTGGCTTTAAAGTACACACGTCTGACTTTTTTTTTTTTGGCATGGGCAGGCAAGCGGAATCGAACCCGGGTCTCTGGCATGGCAGGCGAGAACTCTGCCACTGAGCCACCATCGCACCACCCTAAAGTACACAGGTTTGAATCTCAGCTCCAGAGCTTTAAGCCCCTGTGCAACTTTGCAAGTCACTTCACAGCTCCAAGTCTCTATTTCCTGATCTGTAAAATGGAGAGAATAATAGCACCTACTTCCTAGGGGAGGTTGAGGATTAAACGAGCTAATGTATGACAGGTGTTTGGCACACAGAACACTTCCAGTGCGATCACTAATAACCTCATTACAGGGATGAGAAAAGGGAAACCTTGGACTGAGTAACCACCTCCCCTGGGCCAACCCAAATCTTGCGATGCAAGATATGTTAAAAGGAAAAGTCAGAAATGCCAGCCTAGGAGACCGGCTTAACAATCCCCTCGGTGCATGTGCATGCATGTGTACACACATACACACACACACACACACACACACACACACACACACAGTGCTGCCCACCTTCTGAGTGACAGGGTCTGTTCCAGAGGGGTGGGTAGCAAGAGGCCCCTCCAGGCCAGCCCAGGCGAGCTTCCAGACTGAGAGGCTAACTGGTGGAAAACGCTCACCAGTCCAGCTTGTACAGCTCCAGCCCGGGCCACTGGCTGCCAACTCACGTCCCACTTCTCACACACATCTGGCCCAAGACGGCATGGGGAACGTTCCAATGGCAAGCAGAGGTGCCGGCAGCTGGAGCCCAGGCTCTGCCGAAACCAACCTGAAGGCCAGCTTTCTAGGAAAGCCTCCAGGGCAGGCACATAGGGTTTGATGAGCTCGCCAAGACGGCCAGCCCGAAAGGAGCCCGCTGACGAGGAAAAGAGAGATGGGTTGAAGGGGTCCAGGCACAGGGGTCTTTTCTTGTGTTGATAAGGCTGCCTGGGGAGACTTGGAACAGCCACCAACAGCACCTACTATGTGGGAGGCATATAGGAAGCAGGGATAAAAACTCTCTTTTGGCTGAGACCTGTCCTCAAGGAGCGTGCAACAATGCTGGCAAAATAGAAACTCAATGTATTCTCCAAGTAATGAGTAAGAATAAAAAATGAGCCTTATTTATTGTACGTACTGGGTGCTGTGCTAGGTACTTCATTTATGTGGTGCCACTGAATTGGGAGACTGAGAAAGGGTCACTGGCTTACCCAAAGTCACATAGCTGGCATGTGACAGAGCCAGGATCTGTACCAGGCAGTGTAACATGGTGTAGGAAAAGCCTGGGCTGTGTGGCCAGATGGGTCTCAGTTCACACCTAAAGGGTTCAGCTCTGCAGCTGGTACACAGTAGGGGCTGAACAGAGAAGATACTAGAATTGCCTCACAGCTACCTGATGTGCTTTTCTTCTCTTCCTTCAGGTGGCCTGTGCTGGGTTAAACGGCGGTTCCCCAAAAGATATGCCCATGTCCAATACCCAGACCCTATGACTGTGTCTTTATTTGGAGCAGGATCCTTTTGGGATGTAATTTAGCTAAGGACCTTGAGATGAGGTCATCCTGGTTACTCAGACGGGCCCTAAATCCCAATGACAAGGGTCCTTATAAGAGAAGGAGAAGGAGAAGGAGAAGACTTAGGAAAGAAGGCCATGTAAAAACGAAGGCAGGTTTAGAGACAGAAAACTAAAAGCTAAAGTCTGCCCAGGGTTGCCACAGCCACCATAAGCTAGCAGAGAGGCAGGGAATGGATTCTCCCATAGAGCCTCCAGAAAGAACCAACCCTACTGACACCTTGATTTCAGACTTCTGGTCTCTAGAACTGTGAGAGAAAAATTTCAGTTGTTCTAAGCTACTCAGTTTGTGGTCATTTGTCATAGCAGCTCCAGGAAACTAAAACCACTTAAGCCCTCTACAACTGCCAGGGCTACGTAGAAGGGATGAAGGCTAATTCTGCTGGTGGAGCCTGGGGAGGCCTTCCAGATAAGGAAACAACTGCTCTGGATCTTGAGGGATGAGTAGGAGTTCTACAGATGAGAACCAACACCTAAAAAACACTTGCTAAATCCCTAGCATTCTGCTCTCATGGAAACCCCATGGAATGGAGTACATTATCCAAACCATTTCACAGCAAAGAAAACTGAGTTCAGAGAGATTGGGTCACTTCCCCCAAATTACACAGCTGGTTAGGGAGGGTGCTGGAACTTGAACCCAGGTCTGTCTGGTTCCTAACCAAGAGGACGAGATGGATGACAAATGAGTAATGTGGACCATAAGCAACTGCATTAGTTTCTCTTGGCTCCTGTGGCTGGCAGGGCTGAGTTTAAATTCTGTCTCCCCAACTTAGCAGCCAGGTGACCTCGGGCAACTGTCTGTTGAGAGGAGTGACTGTGGCCACACATGTGCGGCTCTGCGCTAGCAGGTAAGGGTGCTCTATAATGGCCCCATCACATTTACATGCCCAGAGAGAGGTTCTCAAACCTGGCTGCTCAATACACTTGGGGTGCTTGTGAAAAACTGAAATTCTGACCCTGCCTAGCCCCTCATACAACCTGGGTTCAAACCCTGGCCCGGTGACTGCCCAGCTGTGTGGTCTGGGCAAGTCCTGTCTCAGCCTTGTTTCCCCATCTGTAAAATGGGGGTGATAGTGGTGCCTACCTAATGGGGGTGGCAATAAGGATTAGATGGCATAGCATCTATAGATCAAAAAGGTCAAATACTGACCACTTCATATTAACCTAACAGCAGCCTAGGGGGTTAGAGGATACATCTGTGCCCATCAGGCTAGACTAAGAATATAATTACCTTTCACTCGAGTGCTTACTATGTGTCAGGCACTGTGGTGAGCCCCCATTTAGAGATGAAGGTACTGAGGTTCTGAGAAGTCAAGGAACCCACCCCAAACCACCCAGCTAGGAAGTGGCAAAACCAGGATTTGCACCCAGGTCTGGTTGCCTTGAGAGCTTGTGCCTTCACCACTACGACACCCGGCTCAGCTGGGGCCAGTGGGGGATCATCACATGGAATGTGATCTTGTTTCAGCTTCCCAAAATGCCAGCAGCTGTTTCTCTAGTATCATGGGACCTTGGGAGTGAGAAGGGCCAGGCAATTACAGCTTCGTTCTAGGAACTAGGAATAGGCTGGGCACCAATTCTGGGCCAAGCCCTGAACACGAAATAGGGGGTCACGCCCTGGACTAGGAGGAACTGAGGGCTGCCCAAGAGAGAATGACAGGCAAACAAACAACTGGAGCCCAAGGTGGGGGGGGGGGGTACGATGGGGTTGGTCCCCTGGGAACCAAAGCATTAAAAGCCCCCTGCCTGGTGGGGTGACAGCCAGGGTTGCCCGGAAAGAGGACAACTATGCTGGCCTAGGACCAGCTTCAAAACCCTCCAGCCAGCTCCAGCCTCAATTCTCCCAACCCACTGAGCTTAGTGCATGGAGAAGAAGAAAAGAGCTACAAGAGATTGTGGAGGGAGGGAGCTCTCAGACCTTGAGGCAGCTACTTGTGGGTGTGTGGGGGACAGTGTCATAAGGGAAGGGAGACTCCATGCACTGGATAAAGGAGGGGGGCTGCACATGTGGGTTTCAAACTTTGTAAAGCCAAGGAGCCTCTTTTCCCAAATGAAAGTGCAGATGGTTCCTGATGATGAGGTTCTGTGGGTACCCTCAGCCATCCCTGCAGCCCGCCCCCCGGGCTCCTATTATTGCAGAGACTACTCCCTCTAGATGCCCCCAAATTGAGTCCTAGAATTTTCCACCAGTTTCTCATGGTTCATTCACAAGTCTACAAGAGAGGAAAGAAAGGAGAAAGGGCGACACAGCACCCTCCTTCTCCCTCCCTCCTGAAGCCTTCCTGGACTGTCCTTTCCCCTCTAGAGAAAAACCTGCATCACACAGAACAATATACTACAATATAAAATATAATGTCATCCCTAACAATGATGGAGGGTATAGAATGTGCTTCATATGCTCAAGCAGTGACGATCCTATGATGCTGGAGCTATTATAATTCTCAGTCTGCAGTGGATGAAAACAAAGGGTCAAGGGAGGCTCAGTGACCTTTCACCCCAGCTGGTAATAAGCAGTCTGACCACAGAGCCCGAGGTTAAAAACTGTCCATGCTTCTACCACCAGAGATAATGTATGGGAACATTTCTTCCCAGGACGTTTTTCTATACCTAGAAATATTTTTCAAAATTAAGATCACTCTGCATATATGCTTTGTCTTTTTTGCTTAATTATACGCTAAGCATCTCCCCATTTCAGACAAATTCTTTGAACACATCATTTTTAATGGATCCTTAACAGTCCATTGTAGGACTACATAACATTTATTTAATCATGCTGCCAGGGATAAATATTTAGGCTGTTTCCAACATTTTTTAAATTGCCACTCTGCCGAATATACAAATATGTGAATCTTTGGGGAAAAGTGCTTTAACGCTTACAGGAGTGCATTCTGGTCTGGTTCATTTAGCAGATGAGCCTCAGCATGTGCTCATTACAGACTGCCTGTGTTGGATCTTTCTGGATTGCTTGTAAAAAATGCAGACCGTGGACAGGAAATGATGGTATGGTAAAAAAGGATGGTGATGGCAAGGATAATAATAATATGTAACAGCTTATTCAGATTTTCAGGTAGCAGGCACTGCTCTAAAAGTCTTTACATAAAATAATTCACAGTAGGAACTACCGTTATCCTTAGTTTACAGATGAGGAAACTGAGGCTCAGAGAGGTTTTTATCCCTTGCTCAAGGTCACATAGCTAGGAAGTGGCACTGCTACATGACTTCCAAGCCCAAACTCTGAAACTTCCATCAGAGGTCTTTCATCTGATTTGGAGACATAGAAATCTGATGAAAACCTATGGACTCCGCCTCAGAATAATTTAAAATAAATAAAAGAAAGCACAGAGGATTCCAAATGCAACTAATTCTACTGAAGTACAACTACCACTAAAAACAAAAATTGTGATACGGTGATGCACATACATATTAACTCAGTAAACAATGGAATCTAGCATTGGGTTTAATACCACAATTATGAAGTAGTCATAAATACAAATAATATCCTGGGATACGTGCAATAAATGTAAAGTGATGTGAAAATCCTGGTGATGTCATAGGTAGTACTGATATCACTGAGGGGTGTTGCCTTCATTTACACACTGGAAGGTAATCCTAATTTCATTTAGAGGTTAATGAAAATAAAGGTGTAATTTTCCCCTTCCAAATCAAGGACCCTCTGAATTTTACACACGTTAGGAACCCTCCTGTATTCGGCCTTCCTGGTCCCACAGCACCCAGCCCATTTGGTCCCCAGTTCATAGTGCCCCTCTCTGTCCCAGCAGGGAATGGACATCCCAGGCCTCAAACCCTTGGCCTGTCCTCCTAGCACCACCCGTCTCTGTCCCAGTTCTTATCCTATGGTGATCTTCACCAAACAGATGGTGACCTCTGCGAGGACAAAGGCTGTGCCTGGTCATCTCAGCCACTTTCCGGCTCTGAGCCAGACCTGGCCCTGGGCAGAGGATAAACCCACATCTGTGAAACTGACCAGAAGCCAAGGGTGGCCCCAAGCCACAAAGCTGCTGATCCACACCTTGGCTGGAGGAGGAGGAGGAAATGATGATGCCATGGTGAGATTTTCGAATTTTCTCTGCCAGTGTCCCTGGGTGGGGGTCGGTCGAAATTCTGCTTAATTAAGCAGAACAGAAGGTAACACCAATATGTGCATTAAGGCAAGTTTTCCCTTCAAGTCTGGGGGCCAAGTGGACTGCACCCTTATTTATAGTCAATAAGAGATAGTAAAGTCAAGGTGATCCCAGCTGGGCAAATTACTTCACCTTTCGGAGCCTCAGTTTCCACATTTGTGAGATGGGCTAATAACCGTCCCCACAGAGTAGGCATTTCATTGTTTCTCCCTGTCCAGGTCCCATGCCCCTTCTTCCAGCATCTCCTTCACTGACTACCCTGCCCCACTCCTTGCAGTTTCCATGGACTGTCAATCATGACATCCTGTCCTTGCCTGGCCATGGGCTGGACAAGTGATCTGGCTGGGCCAATGAGAGTCTCTCTCCCTGGAACAGGCCACTTGAATGGCCACAAGGACCAAAACTGGGTTGAATGGCAGCTGCCTCTGGCGATGCCCTGATGCCCCTGACAGTTCCATGCTCTGGATGTCTCCGGCTACCCAGGTCCTTTCCAAGATCCGGGTGCTGAGCTCTCCCCTCCATTCTGTCAGCTCTGTCTTTCCAGTACAATCTGGCTTAGTTTAACCAGAGTTGTTTCTGTCACTTGCGACCTCAGGATCCTGACTAATCATAGAGCATGCAAAGTTTTGAGCACATAATAGGTACTCAGGTAAACAACAGCTTTAAATAATAATTATTATCATTATTATTATTATTGAGCCTTGAGAACAAAATAAGTCTGGAGTTATTTAATCTTTCCCAAATTTCAACTCTCCTCGAAGATTGCTTCCCCATCCTCAACTTCATCTCCCTTGTGCACATATAGCCCTCCACTGTGGACAGTGGCTCTCTCCCTCCAGCCTCTTTGTGCTTGTCTGTGTTCCACCCGTAGCTCAGGGGTGGAAGCCTGCTCCTTCCCTCCTCTGGGGAAAGGCCTTCTTACCCACCCATCAAGCACGGGGAGTGTCCCTGAGTATTGGTTCTTCCCAACTACTATCTTGGAATCCCTCTGATCTTGAGCCCCAGCTCCCCAGCCCACGTGGACTGGGGCCTTGGCTTTCCTGAGGGGTGGGGGCTGAGCTTTCTATCCTGTGGTCCCGGCCCTGTCAGGAGCCCCCAGGTCCTACTGACCCTCAGCTGCCCCCCAGCTGCATCTCCAGATCACTCCTGCTTTTGTCAAACAAGCCGTGTGCCATGGTTTCTACCTCTCTGCCTGAAATTCCTTTACCCTTCACTTGGCAATACTCCATCTGTCCTTTGTGCTCAGCCATGGGACACCTGTGCAGTGCCACCTTCCCCAAGGTAAGCCCGAGCCCCTGTGAACCCAAGGGCACGAACCTCAGCTCCTTCCCCAGGTTCCAAATGAACCCTGAAATCACCCGTTTACCTGCCTGTCCTTCCCAGCACTTACCTCCCTGAGGCTTGACTCCTTGGCTCCCTTATCTATCTATATATTGTCCCCGTGCTTAAATGAAAAGCAATGGGGAACTGATGATGCAAATAGTCTACTCTCAGATGTTCAGAAAGAGATAAACATACAGACAGACAAAATGATTTGACAAATATGGCAAAATGTTAAAAGTTGGTGGATCTGGGTATCTGGGTGCGGTGGGTAAGGTAGAGTTCTCTGTTTGGGTTTTGTATTATTTTTGCAGTTGTCCTTAAGCTTGAAATTATTTCAAAATGAAAAGTTAAAAAAAGTATTGGAATTTCCACATGACAAGGCAGGATAATTTACGGCACTTTGATTTATTGCTGTTCAACAACGTAATCATCGATGAGCATGTTATTCTGCAATAAAGAGTATGTGGACTTTAGTATAAAAAACAGAATCCTGTTGAATATTTTAGTGAAAATCGGTAAACAAAGAAACAAAGTACCTGGCACCTGGAAGGACTTATATTTGTTCAGTAAATTCTCAAGAAACATTGTTGACATTACAAAATGAGAATGTCTCTTTTTTCTTTTTTTTTTAAAAAGTCATCATTCTGGCAGGGCTGCCAGATAAAATACAGGCTGTCCAGTAAAATCTGAATTTTGGAAAAACAACAAAATTATTTTGGGTATAAGTATGTCACAAATATTACACATTTATCTGAAGTTCAAACTTAACTGGGCAGCCTGTATTTTTATTTGCTAAACCTGGCAACCCAGACGGGGCTGTACAAGGAGAGGGGGACCCCCCCACGCGCACACACACACACACACTCACACAACAGATGCCCGTCTAGTCCCTTAAGGAAGGTCCTGGGCTTGTTGTCAACGTCCACCTGCTCCCAGGCTTGTGTCTGGGCTGTAAAGAAGGGGGTCGAAGGGTGTGCAGTCTGGAGAATAAGGAGGAGAAATGACTGACTGTGGCAAAGCTAGGGGCTGTGGGCTATGGGCAGAGGCAGGTCCCAGAGGGCTGAGCCACTCTCTCCCAACCCCCTGTTGGGGACACCAGACCTGGGTTAGTTGGTCCCTGAGTCACATTGGGGGACAGAGAATGGCAGCTGCACCCACAGCCCGGCTGGCCCTACCGACAGGGCCATGTCCCCAAAAGGGCTCCAGGAAAGGCACCCCAGAGCCTCATTTCTGGGCATTACCCAGGCCAGGAAACTCCAGGAACAACCCTCACTGCATGGCCCTCTTCAAGCATGCTGCACAAAAGCTCTTCTGATCTCCTTAGCGAAACCCCCCCTTTTCCAGAGAAGGCCCAGGGCCAACAGCTAGTAAATGACAGAAGGAGGGTTAGATCCCAGCCTCTCAGACTGCAGAACCCATGTCCCCAACCATCCATCGTCTTGTTCTTTGGCCAAGGGTGGGTGCTTATGACTCCCTTTCCTGCAGCTGTGGTGACCCACAGCTGCCCTCATCTCCAAGGGGAAGGGGAAGATTGAGTCATGCATAGCAGGACTATTCCCCCTACCACAGCTCTTTCTCCAAGGAAAAAAGTCTGTCCAGTTTGCAATCAGGATATGAGTGTCACAGAAGAACACAACCAAGCAGGGTGGCCCTTCTCGTGCTCCTTTTTTGGTAGTGCAACGACGGCCCTGCTTAGCTGACTCGCATGCAGCCAAGTGGACGCATGAAATGTGCAGGGGAGTGGGGTGTGGATGAGTGTACCTCTAACCCAGATCCCTTTTCTGGGGACCCCACGAACTTGGGGGTACCAATGGCACCTGGTCTGTGGAACTCAGGCCTCCAATTCTTTCCAACCCTGCCCAGCTGCAAGAGTTATGAAGGCTGGCCCCATCAAGCATGGAGCATTTTAACTAGAAAAGCAGCAGCCCAGGCATTTCCACCTCTTTAACTCACGGGCTGGGAAAAGTCACATTGAGAGCAACCTCCCTCTGCAGCAGACATGGGGCGACCTTCTCCGAGGCCAGCGCCTACCTCAGGGGGGCAGGCTCCCGGAGGAGGACGCCACAGCCCGGCTGAGCCCAGAGAATCCCAGCGCTTTGGGACTGGACCGGTGGCAGAATGTAGGAACCTTGCTGGAGCCACCACAGCTTGGCACTGCTGCTTCTTTTTCTTTTTTAAAATGAGCATTCACTGTTCTTTATTTTACTAAAAAAAGGAATATGTGTTCACTGCAGAACATTTGGAAGACAGAAAAAAGCACAGGCAAGAAAAAAGGGGGGTGCACATATAATCATTTGCATTTCTCTGCTTACCTAGACATATATTTTCATCCTTCGTTTATAATCACATGGGGAAATCAGCCTGAGCATGCTGTTTTGCAACCAGCTCTTAATCATTTAATAGTCCCATGACAAAAGACGAAAAACATTTTTACCATCGTGATAGCATTCTGGCACATGGATTTAATATGTTTTATTTATCTTGTTCTCTATTGATGGATATTTAAGTGGCTAGCATCTTTTTACTAGCATAAACACTACTGTGTCTGTACATTGTTAAAACAGCTACCAGTTATGGAGCCCTTATTCTATACAAAGCCCACTTAATCCTCAAATTAGCCCTGTGAAATTAGAACGATTACGATCCCACTTTTACAGATGAGGAAACTGAGGCATGGGGAAGGCGAGTTACTTGTTGGTAAGTGACAGAGCAGGGCTGGGAACCCAGGCAGTTTGGCATACTTTCTCTGAATGATACAGATTCAAGAGTCTGAACTAAAGCATCATTTAAATAATTTTAAGCTATCACAGCACCACCCCCACTGACCATGAGGTAATTACAGGAGTTCAGACTGTGAGTGAGGCTGGATGGGAAATCACCCATGGGAGATGACCCACCTGGTGAGGTGGGGCTTGGCGAGAGCCTTCCCTATACCCATGGGGCAGGGGAATGAGGACAGCGGGGCATGAGTGACAAGTTCCCTGGCAGGGCACCCCGCATGCCTCTCATGCAGCTCAGCTCGCCTCTGGGATGGGCACACACTGTTTCTTAACCAGAAGGAAGCAATGACCATTTAAAATGACCTGGCCGAGGTGCCCTCTAGGCCACTATAGGTTCCTCACTCTGAGGCCACTAACTCTGTGGGACACAGACGCGGTGCAGGACAAGAAAGCACCTCTAGGGCAGGCAGGGACAGGGCTCTGCCTCACTGCAGTCTCAGTAGGGTGCCCAAGTAGGGTAAGCCCTCCCCAGGGGCCTCCTGAATGAAAACTCCCAGCAGGCCTCGGGGCCAGAAAGAGGCAAGGCAAGATGCACCAAGGCTCTTATGGTGGTGGGGATGATTTTTGATGACAACTATTTAAAAGGTAGGCGTCGAGCTCAGGACTGTGTGACACAGGCAGGTAACCTTCACAAGCACCCCCTAACTTGTAGGTAAGTACAATTATTACCCCTACTTTACAGATTCCCCAGGCAGCATTTCTCCAAGGTCACCCGGCTTTTGAATTCAAAACCAGGTCTTTCCATTATGAAATTAACAGTGGTCGATAAGAAATGTGCTAGTAGTGGGACTTTTCCCTCAAAGCAGCAGGGATGGAGTACGGATGGGATGTAAGAATCGACCTGAGAATCTTATCAGGAAGACACTGCACTCATTTTGCAGATGTAGAAATTGAGGCTGGGGGGGTGGGTTAAATGAGTTGTGCAAGGCCAGGCACAACTTCAACCCAGATATGTCTGCCTTTAACATTCAAGTGTGCCACCCTGCTATGCCCGATTCCAAGAAAGGAGTGCCAGGGATGAGGGGGCGGAAATGACTGGTGGCTGAAAAACAGAATGAAGCTAATCTGGGCAGCAGGCCCACATGGATTGTTCTAGACCACTGAGCTGGCTGGCCGGATATGACCTCCACGACTGAAATGAGAATGCCCAGAGCCCCTATTCATGGTGTGATCTACCCTGTGAAATTCAGCTAAGAACAGTGAGTTCTGGGTTCCTAGAACCTGGCACGTGCAGGAGGAGAGTCTCAAGGTTGGCAGGGCACACTCAGCCCAGAGTTTTCTGGGAGCAAGGAGAATGAATAAGAGCTGGTAGCGGCTTGCACTTGAAGAATGAATGAATCCAGGTGAGATAGGAGATTGGACCAGGATGGCAACTGGGCCCAGAAGCCGAAGTGGCCAACCTGAGATTGCTTGACCCACAGGCATCTCCTGGCTTAATTCCCATGCTGCTTAGTCCTTGCTGTGTGACCTCAGGCACGTCCCTCCACCTCCCTGAGCCTCCAGGTCTCCTTACTGGCAAAAGGGGAACACTAATGCGACTATCATAAGGATTAGTATCCTCAGTGCATCCTACAAATCACTAGAAGGCAAACAACTCAAGAGAAAAAGGGGCAAAGGGTAAAAAAGAGGCACTTCACAGAAGAGGAAACTCAATGGCCAATAAGGGTATGAAAAGATGTTCAACCTTACTAGCAAGCAGGGTATGCAAACAAGCATCACCATGAGATACTATTTTGTACCCACCAGATTGGCAAAAACGACAAAGTCTGACAATACATTGTTAGCAAGGACAGAACAGGCACTGTTCTGGATTTAAATGCAAAGCTGCAAATGTACAGCTTTTCCCAGCCATTCCCCCTCTGGGTTTATGTACAAAGGAGCATCTATAAGACAGTTAACTGCTGGAAACATCCTCAACTCCCCAGTAGGAGCCTGGATAACTAGGCATATGCTTATAAATGGAATGCTAACAGCAGTTAAAATGAATTGGAACTACACATATTAACCAAAATCTCAAAAACTTAATGTTTTTTTATATAGTTTCAGAAGATTCAAGATAATACAAGACTTTGGGAAGTGTCACAAAGGTAAGTATATTAAAAGGTGCCTGAAGCTGGGGGTGGGAGAGGGAAGTGATTGCAAATGGGTACAAGGAATCTTTTGGGTGATGGAAATGTTATAAAACTGGATTGTGGTGATGGTTACACATTAAACTTCATCGAAGTGTGTACACTTACAACCAGTGGATTTTTTGGTATGTATATTACACCTCAATGAAGCTCTTAAAGAAAAAAAAATCCACATCTATTACTCTATTTGTAAAAAGCACATGGTAAACACAAATACAGGATACCGCTGGGAGGTGTGTTGGGGAGAGTCCATAGGGGGCTTTGCATCTGGAATGCTTCATTCCTTAAAAATGAAAAAGCGAAACAAATATGGCAAAGTGTAAAGATCTGACAGAGCTAGCTGGAGACAGATGGGTATTTATTGTATTGTCTCTCTTTGTATCAGTAAAGTTGAAATATTGTATTGGTGTAATAAAAACTGACTTCTTTTAAAGGGCTGGTCTGCAGATTAAATACACAGAAAGCTTAATTCAGCACCTGGCCTTAAGGTGACTTATCAAACTTTATCCATTATTATAATTATAATTATTGCTATTATAAAAGGAACCATCTTGTTCCTTTTTTAGTAAAGAAAAAACCGAGCAAGCCAACATCTTCAGAGCCCTGCTGATGGAGACATCCTTCTCAGTCAAATGCTCCTGTGGATCCTATCCCAGTACAGGAAGTGGGGTGATCCAAACCGACCCCCCAAATCGACAATAAACACTTCCTCCTCTCCTGAAGTCAGAAGATAACCCAGCTGGGGAGAGTGTCCCTAGGATGTCACACTTGGAAGCCCCCTTTCCATTCATTCAGAAACCCCTGGGCTCTTGGGCAGGGAAGGTGGCAGACCCAGAAGTCTTCACCTCCCTGCCTGCAACAGAGGGTGGCAGCTCCAGCCTTCTCCAAACAAAAATAATATCACTGATATTATCATCAACAACACTTCCTTCCTAACTCTTGGGATTTGGGAGGCCCCGGGCGCGTCTGCCCCTGCATACCAAGCCTGTGACGTGCCCTGGGCCCACTGACCTTGTCTCTGCCCACAGGTGAATGAGGGCCCTGGGGCTGGGGATGCAGAGGATGCCGCTGCAGGTGGAACAGGCAGCCGAGCCCTGAGTTCCAGCAGCCGATCCTCAATGACTTTTTTTTTTTGCACATGGGTAGGCACCGGGAATCGAACCCAGGTCTATGGGATGACAGGCGAGAATTCTGCCTGCTGAGCCACTGTGGCCTGCCCCGATCCTCAATGACTTCTACAGCACTTCTACAATCCCTCCGAGAAAACTGAGTGGTGAACAGGTGGTGGCTAAGAAAGTTGCAAATGGGGAGAGAGGGCTGGTGGGCAGTTAGTGGGGGCATGGTGCCTGGGACTTTCCATAACCGATCTGCATATCCTAGTTTAGTGGGTGGGAGGGGGAGGCAATTCTGTCCCCCAAGGGGACATGTGGCAGTCAATGCCTAGAGAATGTCTGAGACATTTTTGGTTGTCACAACTGGGTGGGAGATGCTCCTGGCATCTAGTGGGCAGAGGCCAGGGATGCTGTCCCACATCCTACAATGCACAGGACAGTCCACCCACCCCTTCACCCCTCTTACCCCCAACTATGAATAATCGGGCTCAAAACGTCACCTGTGCTGAGGAGGAGAAACCTGCTCTAGAGGGAAGTAGCTGTATTCACAATTTGCTGATTAAAGACACTGGAGTTCAGAGAGGTAAAGTGACCAGCCTGAGGTCACAACAGCAGGAAGTGGCAGAACCCAGGACTGTCTACCTCCCCTGCTCATACTATCGCTCCAGGGTGGCTGGCCATGTTTAAAAAGGGAGATAACAAATAGGAGTCAAAATCCAGGCTGAGGCCACCGCAGCAGGGGGTTGGGGGGGGCGGTTTAGCAATGCCAGTGCAGGAACTGGCAGTCTGTTTCTCTTGGATTCAGACACTACTGCATGGGACCAAATTTGTTCTGTTCTTGTGGTCGGCTCAGGCCTGAGTTCAACCCCTCGTCTTTCCTCAACTGACTAACCATAAGGCTGACTCGAAAGGAGATGGCGCCCTTGAATCATAGCAGTGACTAAAACTACATGCAGAAAAACAAATTCTTGATGAAATCCCTGCCCATGCAACTTTGGCATGTTCCCAGTAAGAATGACATGGACACTAGGAAGAAGAAAGCTAATGGTCCCCGAACTCCAAACCTGCCAGATACATTGTTTCTCCCCCTAAGAAGTAGGTACCATCATCCCCATTTTCCAGATGAAGAAACTGAGGTTCAGAGAGGCCACAGAGCCAGCAATTTGTGAGGCCAAGATTGGAACCCTGGTTTATCTGACTCAAAGTCCTTATTTTAATACTGAGAGACCTGTCTCAAAGCGGTCCCAGAAAAAAAGCTTAGAAAGCTGAAAGCTTAGAAAGATGACCCTCATAGCAGCAGTGCAGAGCCTTCCAAAAAATATGGCAGGGAGGGATCTAATAAAGGAGAGAAGGAAGTGTCAGGAGGATCACAGATGATAGTAGATTTCCTGAGTTTTAAGGGGACTTTGCTTAGGCAAATAAGGGCGTGTGGACTTTAGAAAGCACAGTGGTCTGGAAAAAGCACCATGTTTTGGGATCAACAGACCTGGATTTAGATGCCTGCTCTGCCTCTGGCTGTAACCTCGGGCTCAGGACCTCACTTTTTTGAGCCTTAGTTTCCCCATCTGTTAAGTGGGTTTCAGGACCTCTGCCGAGTATGCATGTGCCAAGGACAGGAAAATGAGTGGATGACAAAGCTCAATCCTTGGTGGCTCTATCTACTCTGGTTATGCCAGCTCAAATAAATGGTGGGAGGCAATGTGGTGAATTCCAGACTTCCTCCTGTTACCATATTGGTGAAAACCGTCTTCATACCACAGTAGCAACTCAGTTATATATTCAACAGGCTCAAACAAGAAAAGAAACCAAGAGTTGGCAGCATTTGAAACAGTTAACAAAGAGAGAGAAAAAAATGAGAGAGAAGAAAAAGAAAAAGGGGCGAGGAGACAATTTAGTTTGGCTCTGGGAAACTTCACTCTATTTAAAGATGCCACAGGTCCAGGAAATAGCTTCCCACCGCCTCGCTAAGGGCTGAATAACTGGCTGCTCAGCCAATAACAATAGAGTCTTGTACGGCACACCCTTTCTGGTAGAGTGTGGAGTGGAGTCCATCTATCTCTTTTCTGAATTTTACAGGTATTCATGACAGGCATGAAGATCTGCTGTATAACAATGGACTCTTAAAAAAAAAAAAAACAGATCCAAAAGGCTATTGCCAGGGAGGCCAAGGAGCTGAATTTAGCCAGCCAACGCCCTTTTCTAATCATTGTTCTGCCCTTCTTTGTTAGAATTTTTTCCCTCCCTCCCTCTGGCTCTTTCTCCCTTCCTGGTTAACTTGTCTGTAGCTAGGCTCCACCACTGCCCACTTCTCACCACCGGGGACACCACAGCCCCCTTCCTTCTCTACAGAGGCCTCTCTGGAGGCCTCAGCTGGGTACATCACCCCACATTCCCATCTTCCCTCCACCTAGAACCTCCTAGCCTGCCTGGACCCATGGGCATAGCCCCTAGCCTGCAATGGAAGCCACGTGCCACGCACAGGTCACCCTGCAGGCACACCTTCCAGAGGCAGGGAATGCAACTCTGTTCTAGTACCAGCAACCTTTTTGAGCCTCAGCCTCCCCATCTGTAAGATCACCCCACTAGCCCATTTTCTCCAGTCCTTTCCAGCTCTTAATAAGATTCCCGTTTCACAGGGAGGAAACTTTGGTACATTTCTAAACAGACACTGTTGGAGAGTGGGGGCACGGATTGTTTTTTAACCTTCTAAAGATGCAAGCACTCAAATAATCCATTCTCAGAGATTTCCTCCACCGCTTCGGCCTGGCTCCTCCAAAAGGGAGGAGCCAAACGTTGAGCTCCCTGGAGGGGCTACCTGTGGCCGGGGCCCCGCGGGTGTGAGCGCCTCTGGGCAGCGAGGAGGGCCAAGACCGACGGCCCCAGCACAGGCTCATTCTCTCTCCCCCTCTAGGTGTCCCTATGCCCTGCACTGGTTGGAACCAGCCAGATCCCTCAGACGGGCAGGAACGGGGGTGGGGGGACCAGGGGGAGATGGAAAGAGGAAGAGGAGCGGCAGAGAGACGAGGGT
>PVIY010014311.1:0-56761 GCA_004026745.1 Myrmecophaga tridactyla | reverse complement strand
AATGATGCCCACTTTCCATATGTCTAAATATTTTTAAAGTATAAATCAAGATAACACTGTAAAATAATATGCTCTGCTCTCCTACATTAACAAATAGTCCATTTTAGCAACCTGGGAGACAAGACTGGAGTTTAGAATTCTTATATTCTTTGAAGTTTCATGCCAGAACATGGTAGTGTGTGGAGGAGATGCAGCCTTCACACTATGGCCAATTCCACTTATCTTCCCACCCCTGGCTCCTTCCTCCGATGTCAGGAGTTTCTCACACATATGTATGGATACTCTCTTGCAGGCAAGCTCCATGTAACTCCCAAGCCTCTACTGGTCATCACTTGGGTCTACGGCACACTAGCAAAGTTTACCCAATGAAGGACAGGCCTGGGGAAGAGACCATCACAAGCCCTGATAGCAGTCTCAAGTTCATTTTGTGAATTGTGTGGTTCTGAGTACAACAAGCATAGTTTAAATTAAGGAGCATCACAGCAGAGTTGGCACCAATTCTTGGCTCTGCAGATAACAGGTACAGTGGGAGAAGCAGTCAAACATGGGGCTGAGAACACAAGTTCCTCTTATTTGAATCTATGAAAGGTCCTGCTATAGAAGTAGGGCAAGAGAAAGGTAATGGAGCATTTTACTTTTCATGTGTTCTGTTGATTATCATATAGGCAATGCAACATCACTGAAGGATATCACATGATCAACGGCTCGTGCTGGTAGCTCAGTGGACTTGCTATTTCAACGATCTATTGCTTTGCTTGTGATATATTATACTTTCTTCTTTCCCTCCCGCTCCACCTATAAAGCTTCTATTGAGCCCAAATACCAGGCAAAGTAAACCACTCCTTACTCTGTCTCTCTAGAAAATTTCTTTTCATAATTCTATTTCATATACTTGCCAAACCTAGGCAAGTTTGCTGCACAGATATTTGCTTTATGTCCCTCCACTGTCAGTGAGAAGAATTAAAATTAAGATCTCCTACATATAAAGTCAGGTAAAATGAGGATTCTCTTTCTGAACTCAATAGATTACTTGCCTTTTTATTAAGCAATGATTAGATTATTGGAATAAAATGTTGTGACTGCTCAAGAGTAACAATAAAGAATGAAAGACATAGTCATACCTATTTATCCTTGCCATAAAAATAGAAAGATTAAAATATGTGGGAACAGTCCAAATTTCACATCTGAGTTATATTAAGGCGAGGTTATTATGAGAAGTCCTAAATCATGGAAGACTGCCTATTAATTTTCTATTGCTGGATGATAAATTATGCCAAGATAAAGCAGTTTAAAAATTAAAAAAAAAAACTTTTATTATTTACATTTTCTGTGAGTCAGCAGCCCAGGCACAGTTTAGGTAGCTGACCTGGCTCAAGACTGCTCATGAGGTTGCAGCCAAACTGTCAGTTGAAAGTGTGGTAACACCTAGAGGTGTCACTGGGACAGAATCTTCCTGTAAGCTTACTCATGGAACAAGGTTCTGTTCCTTGATGTCCTCTGGACTGAGAGTCTCATTTTGTCACTAGCTATTGGCCAAATGCTTCCCTAAATCCTTGTCATGTGAGCTCTCCATAGGGCGCACACAATATAACAGCTAGCTTCCCTCAGAGAAAATGAGGAGAGCAAGAGAGGGCAACCGCTATGTCAGTCATAGTCTTTTTTTTTTTTGTCTGCTGTATGGCAGGGGTCACATTTCATTCTTTTTCCATGTAAGTATCACCTTATTGCAGCACCATTTGTTGAATTTTTGTTTATTTGTTTGGTTTTTCATTTGTTTGCCTGTTTGTTTGAGAAGCACATGGGCTGGGAATCGAACCTGGGTCTCCCGCATGGCAGGCGAGAATTTTACCACTGAGCTACCCTTGCACCCCCCAGTCACAGTCTTTTGTAACCAATTTTCAGAAGGAATATCTTTTCACTTTGGCTGCACATTGTTTATTTGGAGAAAATCATCAAGGCCAGCACACACTCAAGGGGAGGAAATCACACAGGGGGTGAGGATTCTTGGGGACTATCTTAGAGATCCCCGTAACAGGGGATTATAATTATAATCAAACAACTTCATACATGTGTATCAATGAATGAAAAGGATATTAGGATAATAATGCTTACATAGCTCTGATAAAAATGGTTGTGAATTAGTGAATTACTGACTGTAATGATGATTTATATTAAGAAAATAATCACAGAGAAATTCACATAAAGATTTAGAGGGTAATTTTAGTTTTCTATGGCTTTCATAACAAATTACCTCAAACTTGGTGGCTTAAAACAACACACATCTATTATCTTACAGTTAAAGAGTTAAAGAGGTCAGAATTTCAAAATCAGTCTCAGTGGGCTAAAATCAAGGTGTTGACAGGTACATTCTTTCTAGAGGCTCTAGGGTAGAATCTAATTTCTTCCTTTAACTTTTAAAGGCCACCTACATTCCTTAGCTCATAGGTCCATCTTTCATCTTCAAAATGAGCAGTACATCATCTTCCAATCTCTCTCTCTGTCTCTCTTTCTGATTTTGACTGTCTTGCTTCCCTTTTATAAGAATTCTTGTGATTGATTACATTGGCCAAACTGGATAATCCAGGATAGTCTCTCTACTTTAATACTTAACCTACTCATATCTACCAAATCTCTCTTACCATGTAAGGTAACATATTCACAGGATCCAGAAATTGGGATCTTGACAGGTTGAAAATACTCATCTGATAAAAGAGATCAGTAACTGATATATATGAGCAAAATAATACTATTTGGGAATGGAAATGTAACCTACTCTTTGACAGGCAATTTAATTGAAGAAATGACCAAATAAAATTAAATTGTGCAAAACTGTTTCTGACCTTCTGAAGTGAACACACTTTGGAGTTAGAGGCCAGCAAAGGATAAAATATTGAGACCTACTTTAATGTTTTTCACATGAGGACTGAACATAAATCACTATATACCAGGTCTTAACCACTAATATTCTGTTTCATTAAATCTTTTCAGATCCTATAAAATCATATGATTAGTCCATTGAAAGTAAAATAGAAGCTGAAGAGAAAAGTAAAAGCATGGATGTACAGTTGACTCTCATGTACATGTGTTCAAAGGAGAGAAAAATAATGAATCTTCACAATGTTAGTTATAAATCAAAATCCCTTGTTTCTCACATTTTATTGTAAAAATTTCCTCTGTAAGAGGTTAAACTACAAAGGAACCATCATGTTAATGAAGTCATGAAATTACGTATTTTTATCATATAAAATTACATTAGTTTTTAAATTAATAAAATTTTTGCTCTAATCAATTCTCTTGCATAACCACTACACACACAATGGTAACCAGCAATTACACAGTAACGTGACATATATTTTAAAACCATGTCCAAAGTTTTAATTATATCCCTGATGTAGCCAGATGTTTCTTTTTCAATTAAATAAAACCTATTAAAATATTCCAAATTTCTCATATATCAAGAATGGATTTAGTATTGTCTGATAAACGCACAAATTCCTTAACAGAGAGAACTTACACACATATACACAATTATAGATATACATTAGATCTGTGTTTTGTTTCCTAAATTGTCATACTTAAATGTACACGCATTAAGTGTGAATCTCAGTGTCAGCCCTAGGAAAGCTGTAGATTAAATATTGTTTGCCTTTTCCCTTTTATTGTTCTATCATGGGGAAACTTCATATAAACCATCTTCAACCTTCTTCATAGTACCCCCAGTCTTTTAAAGTTTCCCAACATTAGCACCAAATTAATCTACTCTGTGTTCTACTCTTTCAGCTTCCTTCTACAACTCAGTTAAACACACCTCTCCTCAGAGGGTAGAGGTAAATCAAATATGCACTTTGACCAAATGCTAAATGAGTACATATTAAAATAAATATGTGGCCAAAGCTAAAGCCAGAGTGATAATTTAATTATACAATGAACATATGGAATATATGGAATACAAGAATAAATCTGATATTCTATCAAATATTTTTAAATATTATTATAATGTTACTATGAAAAACATGGTGGCCAAATGTTAAAGGTTTGAAATTACAGTGCAGGAACTATCATTTTATAGTACAGAGAACTTCCAGTTTGTTACTGTGGTCACCAAATTTCACATCTGCAATCTTAAATAGATTCTTACATAGCAGTAGAAAAGTAAGATATTCAGGGAATACTTCAATATGTTCTAACACTTTTTTCATTCCTGCTTACAAGTGTGAAGAATTGCAAAATGAAACCTGGACTGTTGAATTGTTTCAAAACTAGAATTTTGAAATCATACAATCTCTATTAATCCTATTGAAATCATGCAATCTCTATTATTAAAATTTTATAAATATTTTTGGGCTCAAAAAATAGACTTTTTAAGCTAACTCAGTTACTTTTTTTTTCTGCATGGGCAGGCACCGGGAATTGAACCCAGGTCTCCAGCACAGCAGGTGAGAACTCTGCCTGCTGAGACACTGTGGCCCGCCCTAACTCAGTTACTCTTAATATTCCTATAGATTTCAATGTATTTCCATGTTTAACTATTTAACAGTCTTAATAAATATTTTTAATGAACTTGAGAACCTATACAAGCATTCCTTTCTACCCTAATATATAGACTTGTACATCAGCATAAAGCATGTATGAGATTTTCAGTTACATCTAAAATATCTATTTTTAAAAACGAATGTTCAGAATTTGAGAATCAATACAAATTGCATGCTTTGCTTGTGTTACCTTTACACTGACTAAATCCACTCAAGTTTGGGGTCATCAGAAATGACACAGAAGTAGATATTCATCTTCCAAAACTCAAGCCTGAAGTTAATGCCAAACAGCACTGCTGTCCAAATGTCAAGGCCTATCCTAAAATTCAATGCAAGCCTAAAAGAAGACTCTTAAAGAGTCTTGCCATGACCAAAAGGGAGAAAAGAAGTGTAATTAATAAAGTATCAGTGGCAGAGAGAGTTCAAATAGAGTCAAGAGGAGATTGCTCTTAGGCAATCAGGTAGACCTTGCTACCCATCATAAGCTGTCAACCCCAACCAGGACACCTAAGAACACGTAAGGCGATATATAAGATTCCAGAAGGGTTCCAGGCACTAGAGTAACTTTACAGAAACCTACAACCTCCAGATGGGTCCCTGGTAAAGATAAGTCCTGAAACCTAGCCCAGCCTCTCCAGAACATCAGATAGTTCCATCTCCCTACCCCATATTAGTGACAGACCCTTCTAATAGCAAAAATTTAGAATTGCCATAGCCCAAACAACCCCAAAGAGAGGTATGGAAAGATCAAAGTTGATGGTGGAACTATACATAGAAGACAGGACTTAACAAATGAATATGAATGCTGAATCATTATATTGATATCTCTTTTAGTCTCCAGTATTTTAGAGTAGCTGGAAGTAAAAAACTAAAATC
The DNA here is from genome assembly GCA_004026745.1 of Myrmecophaga tridactyla. NCBI lineage: Eukaryota > Metazoa > Chordata > Mammalia > Pilosa > Myrmecophagidae > Myrmecophaga > Myrmecophaga tridactyla. Next base: position 51,353 of record PVIY010014311.1, on the reverse strand, counting down.
GTGAAATTGTAACCCATGTTAAAGTCTGAAATATATTCTACAACTAATTGTGGTTCTGTGCTTTGAATTTATAGCTTTTTTGTATATGTATTATTATCGGGTTTTTTTGTATATGTATTATTTGTATTATTTTGTATATGTATAACCCACAAAAAAAGAAGGAAAAAAATTGATTGTGATGATAATAAAGTATGTAAGCCCTCTAGCCTCCTACATTCTGGAGCAGCTAGAAGGAAAAATATGAGAGGACTGTATGAGGTAGCCCATGACAAACGTTGGGATAGATCTTGTAACCACTTTTTGAAAAGTGCGTTGAAAAGTTTTGCTTTTTTTATTTCTTTGCTTTGTATATATGTTATACGTTAAAAAAAAAAGAGTCTTGCCAATTGGGAGAATTTGAGAAACTTTGGCAGACAAAGAACAAATTTTTGGTCAACCTCTTTGCTTTTGTTCGACCTTCACAGATCATAAAATTTAGACTAAAACTCATTTCATTATCTCAGAACTAGGCTTATATGTCCCTAATACCTTAAATAAGTCTCTACCTTATTTTAAATTGGTGTCTGAGAAAGTAACTTAAGTACTGTGGAAGGAAAACACAGTTGGTACTTTGAGTCTGGGTGTCATGTTACCCTCTCATGTCTAGGAGGTCTTATAGGAGCCTGCTAGAGTGAAGTACATGGTCTCCTCAAAACAGGACATTAAATGAAAAATAAATAATGTGGGTTTTTTGTATCTTTTGAATCCTAATAAAACACAAATTGAGCCTGTGGGATGTTAGCGGTCATTGTTGACTGCTGAAACAGATCATTTTCACTATCAAAGTCAAACCTTAATTAAATAGTTTGACTGTGCTTGGAGAAGACTTTATATTGCTGCAAACCACTGTGGTTTCCCTGCCAATATATTCATGAGCTTCCAAAGGGAAAAGGCCCTAGTCCTCTAATTCATACATATAAAGTACCAGAAAAAAGATGCTTACTAAATATTTTTGATACGCTGATGGTGAAATATTTCTGGACCTAAGAATAGGCCAGGTGAGATGATCCCAGGTGGATGGTATAATTTCTTACCAGGCTGAATGAGAAATGTAAAAATGGTGGGATTCAGCTGATGTGCAGAGAATGGTCTAGCCTCATCATAATTCTGACTTGAAAATTGCAATATAAAATTTATTATAAACTATAGCTCTGTACAGCTGAAAAACATTTATTTTTACTAAACACCAAAAATATCACCAAATGATATTCATGAGATAAACCTAAATATATCAAATTGTCAAGACAGATATGGACAAAGAAGCACTTTCCTCCCAGTCTACAAGACAAGAATACTGATCACAGCTAAGCCATCCTTAGGGAAAGTGCTGACACTGAGTCCCGACTCCTGCCGGAAATAATTTTGCCACAAAATGTGGGAAAGATATAATATTGTGACAATAACAGAATTGTACTTAAGTCATGATTATAGTGTGCACATTTCTGTAGCCTTAGGTGAGTGCAAAATTTGTTGGTGCATTATAATGACAAACCATTGCTCTGGCTGGTTCTGCAAAAGTAAGATCAGTTTTCAGTAAAGGAGACAGGGTAGGACAAAAAAACAAAAGTTATGCTATATTCCTAAAGTTATAAAGGAAGTTGAAAGAATATAAATGTAAATAACATCACTGAATTGTATATTTGATACAGGTTAAAATTGGGAATTTTAGGTGGCCTATGTGTTACCAGAATAAAATTTCTTAAAGACCCTAGAACTGTACAAAGCAAGAAAATGAACCCTAATGTAAAATATAGACTACAGCTAATAGTATAATTGTAATAATATTGTTTCATCAATTGTAACAAAACTTCCACACTAATGCAAAGTATTAACAATAGGGAAAACTGTGTATGTGAGAGGAGCTATGTGGAAACTCTATTTTCGGCATGATTTTTCTGTAAACCTACAATTTCTCTAATTATGAAAGGAAGTAGAATGTAAAGGATAAAATTTTGATCTAGCTCAAAATTTTGTCAAAAAATTAGGGTGAGAAAAGTTACCACAATTAATTCATTGTTCTGAGAATTATCATATGGTTATGATTGTAACATAAATTTAAAAAAATGCAAGATTGAATAAACTTATTTTCATTAAAAAGGAATACAAGTTTGATCATGAAAATTATGTTCCTATGAAAATTAGTGTCAAAAGAAACTTCTAGAACTAAATAATAGTTATTCACATACTGGAGCTAAAAACAGCTAACACAATAATAAATTTAGGAATTTAAAATTATACTTATAATGTAGGTAAATATGCCATATTTTCAAATACAGAGCAGCTATTAAAGGGCATACTGAGAAAATGTGTGAAAAAGAATCATCCCCAACTAACATTATATATATATTAAAACTCAATTTTTAAAAATCCAACCAGAAAATGCAAATGAGCATTTTTTTAAAATTACTGTGTATTAACAATGGAGTTTCTTGATAGTAATTGTCAAAATACTAAAAAAGTTATGAATTGTTAATATAAAAGTAAAGGATATTTAGTAGGCCAGACTAAGTATAGTTATAGCTCTTCAATTATATGAAATTTTATAATCTATGTGCTATGGTTTTGGTCAATGAGAAGTCAGAGTTTAAAAGAACATAATAGGTGCTGTTGATGGTAGCATAACATTGTAAATGCAATTAATGCCATTGAATTATACAATCAAATATAATTAAAATGGCAAGTTTTATGTTACATAAATGTTACCATAATAAAAATGTTTTTAAAGAACATAATATTTTCCATCAATTCTTTATGCTTAGTTTATTGTTAATAGTTTTACTTTCTCAAGTCCTTAGCAAGTACCAAAAGTTATATTTAGTTAAAAAACAGAAGAGTCACACTATAAACATAATTATGAGTAGCAAACTCAAGTGAGTCAGAGTAAAAGATTAGGTCTATTGATACCTAATAACACGGCAATCACTAGATGTTCTCACACACACTATCTCATTTAGATGATGGTAAGTATTACTATGCCCTTTTATGAAGGCAAAGAAATATGGTTTCAGAAAAATTAAGACACTGACCTAAGTTCACAATTCACAGAAATGAGATTTAAATACATGGTTTCTTTGAACCTACAAATTCCATTATATGTCTTAAAGAAAATGTAAGATCAGAAAGGAATAAAGTAATCCTCTGGGTTTTTTATAACAAGTTCTCCAATAAAAACCAATGTTTATGCGTGTTGTCTATCACATTATCTCATTTAATGACACACAAAAAACCCATGATGTAGTCACGACTGTCCTTATTTTTTATTTGAGTCCTCAAGATTAGATCCTGGACTCAAACCCAAGTCTCCGTGACAACATAAAACTTAATTGAGCTCAAATCAGAAGCTTGACCCACAAACCTTCTTGATATCGCATGCATGATATAAGACAGATAAAGCCTTTCATCTATTTTTTTTTCACTACAACTCTAAACCAGGTACAAATTTAACATTTAAAAAAAAGGCAGCTTAATTTGATTCAATGAAGAATTAGACAGTGCATCCATTGTTCATGTGTTCCTCTGAAAATATCAGAAAATCTTACCTACAGTGACTTAGAGGGTTTTTTTCACATTATAAAATATCTATTTTTTTATATAAACCTTGGCTCAGTGACTCAATATACCAAGGTTTAACTCTTTGATTATCTAGCTTTTTCTTCACATCATCTCCTGAGATGGCTGCTCAGGTTTCAGGCATCACAGTTGTGTGGAGGACAAGAAGAAGATGGGGGTAATGTTGTCCCTTGACTTCACCTTTTTAATTAAGAAAAATAGCTTTCCTGGATATCCTGGATACACTCTCAGCAGACTCCCTCCTATCTAACGACCAGAAATGTGTATAAACCCAAATCTAGCAACCAGAAAGATGGGGAAGAGAGGGTTTAGATTGCTAGTCTCAAAAAAAAGAAAACAGGAAAAAGAGAAGGGAGATGGAGAGGTAAAGGAGTGTTTTGGAACCCAACTGTAATGTTTGCCTGAAGAACTATTAAAGGGAGAATTTATAAATGTTTCAGGTTAAAATAGAAACTTGCAATTTTGTTTATCCCCCAAATCAGGTCAGAAAATACCTAAAACAACCTTATCAGTGTTTTCGTGCTCATGGCATGAAAATTCTGGAGAAACAAACAAAAGAGCATGATTTGATTAGCATCTAAGAAAAAAAATCGAGTAATTCTTGTTTGCCCTCTCCAATTATGGATATGCTTAGTGGAAGAATCCACTCCCTGAATACTCACTATCCCTCCTCCCCTTCTTTAGTAAAAGAATACCCTTCCTTATTATCCGAGAATACCCTTGTGACAGACCCATGCAATGAGAATGGAAATTGTAGGGAGGAGAGAAAGGACCCAACTGAGCTGGTGTGCCCAGTTTTACCCTTTGTCTTCCTCTTATTTACAGCCTGAAATACAAACACGGAGGCTGAATTCCAGCAGTCAACTTGCAAACATGAGCAGCGGCATACTCTAAAAAGAATGGGAGAAATCTAGGAGGAGTCTGGCCTCTGGGAACGTTGAAGGACCCTGATACCATACTTAGGCTGCCTCCTTCCAAACACTTTCATGCAAACAAAATATAACTCCCTAATCCACCTAAACCTCAATTTTTCAGGTTCTGTTGACCAGATTATGAAGATTATGAATTGCTATTGATTGGACATACATAGATACCATGCTTAAACTAAATGAACAAGTTTATACAAAAATAGGAGCCACAAAAATTTTAGAAGTAAAAGCCCCTTTTATAGATCACAGCTTAATCAATGAATCGTTTTGATTAATTGATTTATAAGTACCTCCACAATAAGTGGTGAATATTAATCTTGTTTTTCTAATATATATACGTATCAAATAATGTGTACATATATGCATCGCACATTCACATCTATGCAAATATATAATTTATATACATACGTGAAATGTACACCCACCCCCACACATATATATACATATATATACACATTATTTTGGTAAATAGGAGTGTATGCCCATGTCACAAACTGTTAAGGAATTAAGTTTTATGTTATAAAGAGATGTCATCTGCATAATATTGGCAGTACTATTTTTGGGTAATTACATATGAATAACCTTTTTCATTAGTTTCCTCCACATTTTTCTGTATTGTTAATTTATTTTTTAATAATGAAACTGTATCTTTTTCTTTAAAAAGCAATTTCATTCTCTAGAAAAAAAGTTAGAACTGATTGTTGCTAATGTTTTGCAACTAAAATACACTGGCAAATGTTCTTAATATGTGAGAAAATATTACAAGAATTTGAACTGTTCTTTCAAGCACGACTTATCGCAATTATAGTACCTAAAAAATGGAATTAATTTGTTTGTGGCAATAAAGCAATTGTAGCATAATGAATTACAGTTAAATCTACATTAAAAAGAAGAAACTAAACTTTTTTTTTGTTAGATATATTTTCTTAATACAAAAGACACATTTCACAGCCATATTCCTAGAGGAAAACCACTGATGATAGAAATATTAATTCTTGGGTTCAAAGAATGAAGTGTATTTCATTTTATAAAAAGTCATAACAAAATCTTTAAAATGATATATATCAGGCAGTGCAGCATTGACTCAGTGGCAGAATTCTCACCTGCCTTGCCAGAGACCTGGGTTCAATTCCGTGCCTGGCCATGCAAAAATAAATCCCCCGTCCTCAAAAAAAAGATATATGTCACATAAATAAATAGAATTTAAACAACTCTGTGCTTCTAAAGACTTCAAAATCTTTTATCTATTGTCCTCATTGCCTAAAAGGTATTCCTTTGGAGCAAATTAAGAAATTCAATACTGCAGCCCTACTGAATCAGGAATACACAGAGACGATGCCAAGGTATGAAAGAGTTATATTGTCCCCTTTACACTTGCTGTATTTGGTCTGTAAAAAATTAGACTCTCTAATTCTAATAAAAAAGCATAAACTGAGCATAAACATCAAAGATGAAGTAGAAGGAGAAATGATTTATCCTAAGCCACCTCCCTCCAATTGTGATGTGGACAAACCTTTTATTGGGTATCTATTCTAAACAGTATTGAAGGAAATACATTCTTTAATGGTTAAGCTTACTCTTCACATTTTCAGATGGCCTCTGAAACAACTTTGCATTTTCCTCTATTATCTTTTAATCTAGTATTTTTCTTTAATAAAGGACCTCAACTCTAATTAGAAACCATAACAATATAAATACCAATGCTACTATTCATAGTTCAGTTTCAAATTGTGTAACTGACATTTCAATCAACTATTTATATTAAAATAAATCTCAATTATTTTATTCCTTAGAAGATAACAGGCTAAAACATTTTCAGAGTCATACTTAATTTCTGTTAACAAATTTTTAGAAAGTTTATACAAACACTATTAAAAGATCTGTATTGCAACTGTTGCAACTTCTGAGTGCTTGAATCTATTTAAGACCTTTAAAAAAATTCTGAAGTACAGAATTTCATTTACTTTCCCCTGCTTCAATCAGATAGTGATGGCAGTTCAGAGACATGAGAGGCCTGTGTCCTAATTCCCATCACATCTAGCATGCTATTGCCATACTCAGACTAGAGAGGGGGGAAAAACCCAGACATCAAAAGCAACTCTTTTTGCACCTTCAATTCTGCAAACTCAACCAGTCTCAGGGGACTTCACTGCAATAACTATTCTATTTGAGTTCCTGGGGTAAAATTCATGAATTTTTCTGATCATGAATTTCTCAAGATGCAGTTTGGTCTGATGAGTAATGCTGTAGGCCTGTAATGCTGAGTCCTTTCAACAAGACCCTACAAACCCTACTATCAGTATGTTTCTCTGATCACCATACCTGAAAGCGTGAATCCTTTAGACTGCTCCAGAATAACTGGAGTTTTCATCACTGCTTATTTTAAATAGGTTCATCTGGTATGCATCTTCTTAAAGCTGTGATGGATTCATTGTCAAAGGCGAAGGGGCAATATAGGCTAACGGTTATGTACAGGGGCTATGACATCAGAACAATCCAGATTTAAGTCACCTTTGTACAAGTCACTTTACCTCTTAAATCTTAGTCTCCTCCATACATAATGGAGATGATAATATACCTGTGTTACAGTTGTTTTACTTTTTTTAGTTTTTAATTCATTTTTTTTTTTTTGGTATGGGCAGGCTCTGGGAATCGAACCCATGTCACCGGCATGGCAGGCGAGAACTCTGCCGCTGACCCACCATTGCCCACACTGTAATAGTTGTTTTAAAGATTTATTAAGAATACATGTAAGCTGCTTAACATAGAGACAAGAGTACACTAAATCTTACATAAATTACAGCAATTACTATTCTATATAGACATCTCCTTGTCTTCCAGTTCCTTACTACTCTCTCTAAACCTCAAAATGTATACAATGCTCCATCCAGAAATTGCAACATTATGTTATCAAACAAGAGAATTTTATGTTTTACACTACCAAGAGCAATACAGGTCTCCCAAAATTTTATGCAAAGGAACACGAAGTTCCACAAACTAAAATTTATGATAAAGTATAATGTAGTCTAATAATAATCCCTTTACTTATTTCAAGCCCCCACATTAAAGAGTAAATAAATTTAAAATGAAGTTCCATATACTGGAGAAAAAAACAATTCATAAAGATAAATTAAACCTGACATTTGAACGATTATATAGCAAAAAGATGTAACAGGAGAAGGCAAACAGAATCAAATACACTAACAGAATAAAAAAAAGTTATATTTTTAACTTCTCAGTTTTTTATTCATGCTACAAATTGATTTTTTCATTTTAATATCTCCCAATTTAAGCCTTTCAATCTCAAATGTTTATTTTCTTCTTTTAAGCATAGACCTCAGTTCAGTGGAGTAATGTAAACAGGAATCTATATTACAAATATTTCAATCATCTACTTCCTCTTGGCATTTGTAAGTATTCAACTATTATTTAATAAAATTAATTGGCACATGACAATTAAATACATTAGAAAGAATAAAATGCATTAACTCAATGTTTAAAAAAAGAAAGAAAACTACATAGAGAGAAGTAGACTGCTAGGGAAATAATAGGCACCTGTTAAGCAGCCATCACTCAGACCACACACTCCACCCCCCCTCTTTCTCTGGGGAAGTCACAAACACTAGCGAATCAGTCATTGTCCAGCCTTCCAGCTACCCGCACCTACTTCCCTATCTTGTGCCATCCACAAGAGTAGATGTTAAATGTTATGAAAAGGCCAGAGCAGAGTTTAAGTCTGGAACAAGCAGTTCCAGATAGTTATCAGAACAGGAATTCTCAGTGGCAGGTCCCCCTGCCCATGTGGTAGATAAAACAACACATTCAAAACATGGATTTTTCTCTCTCGGGTGCGGTGAAGCAAGTAGAACTGCTATCTATGGACCCTGACCTGGAGCAGTTTTTGTCACCCCTGGAGATCGGCTGTGATGGGACTTTTTCCCTTGCCTTTTTGGACTCTTTGTTTAAAGGCTTCCTAGTACATCAGCACGCCCTTGGGTATAAACCAAGTACTGCCTGAGAGCTAAGAAGATGAATTCAGAAGGAGAAATACACTAGATGACCTGAAGAGAAGGTCTGACTGAGAGATACCCAGGGGAGTGGTGACATTGAGACACTGGCTAAGTTATAAAACCCTCATGTTTTGCATTTCAAGAAATTCCCTAAATCACACTTATTCAGGATTCTATCATTTTAAATTAAATTTCATGTTTGAAGTAACATAAAAGTTATGACGGTCGTCGAGTGAGCTCACTTTGAACATTCCTTAAAATGTTGAGAAGAATTTAGGTCAGACTTTCAGGTGCTGAATTACTCTCTTGTTTTTCATAATTACAGTTCTCCTTCACTCAGCAATGTTTGAAGTAAAATATTTTCAGCTTTTCAAGATAAAGCTGCTTTTAAAAGTTTAAAGAAATTATAGTTCACTGTAGATAATTGCAACTTTACTTTCCTATATTTATGAGGCTTCTTAATTTAAATCTGGGTTTCTACCTTGAGTGATTCAATATTCTTGACTAAATATACCAGCTTTTATTCCAATCAAAACAATAGAAAAAGGATCTTAAATGTCCATACATAGTCTTAGGAAGAAAAGATCACTTACAAAATGCACTCTTATCAAAAGTCAAAGATTTGAACTAATCACAAAAGCATGGATGAAGGTAAAGGGAGTTAGTGTCACTCTTCTAATTCTCTTCTATTTTCTTCTCTGGAACTCTACCCCCCCCACACACACACACACACAAGTAGTCCAGCATATCAAGGAAAATGTGTTTTACTTTCCTCCACTTTCATAACAATGACAACCTATCTTAATGGTGGTCAGTTAATTTTTAGATCAGTAGTGATCCTTCTAGCTATAAATTTTATGAAAGCACTTCCCTGTTTTCTCTAAAGACAAGCATTAGTGAACTTTTCCTAACTTAAACCATGACTTTATGCTCTGAGCCAACCAATCTTCGAACGTTTTTGTGGCATGGGTGGTCATGCTAGAAGATTGGCATGGAAACTTGGCAGCCTTGCTTCCATTGGGATGAAGTCATATTTTTCAATTCCCTGTAAAGTTAAAGTGAGTAGAAAAATGTATCACTTCTCCTTTACATATCTCTTTAACATATATCATGTTTAATGAAAGCACTTCTGCTTTATTGATACTGCCCCCAGATGCTGTCTCTTCCCCACACTGGGACAGCTTCCAAGGACAAGGAGGTGAATAAATGGTGAATATCAGTTCTGAATTTAAGTTGGAAGTGTGGAGGAAGTCATGACTTTGGAATCAACATAGCATCTACAGTACATAACAGATGCATTTTTTGTGTTAAACAGAGCTCAGTCTGTCACTTCAAAAAATATGTTAAGCATGGAAAGATAGGGCTCTTTTCCTTAACCAGCATATAAGCTATAAAATACTAAGTTCCAGAAATGGACTGAGGAACATAAACATCTGGGGAATGACAATCTTGACAAAAAAGAAAAAAAAAAGTTTGGGGTAAGATTTTTGAAAACAATCTTATTCATGATTTCAGTGAAAAATATTCCATCTGTGCTTCTTGTCACATTATTTTTATACTCAAATTTACATATTGTATTTACAAATGTTTCTGTTCGCAGGTTAATTTTATGAGTTTGAGTTGAATTTTTATACGTTTCAATTAAGCATAAAACTAAATAAAAGAATACAAATCTTGGATGTTAAGTGCATATAGATTATCTAATTTTTCTTTCTAATCCTGAGCCAGCACTTGAGTTCAGTTCCATCTGTCTAATAGCCTACCAACATATTCATTTCATTGTGTAATTATAACCTCACAAGTCTCTAGATCCATTACCTTTTCTTCCTTAAAAAAGTGCTGCCTTACACTGTCCTTACTGAAATCAATATTATCATAATTCTTCCAATTATTTAAAACACAAATTTTAGGATCACTATTATCTCATTCATCTCTCTCTTCCCTTTCATCTCCAGCCAGGTTAGGTAGCTGTAACCTAGTCTACATTCTCATTACCGTCATCTCAATTACTACAATAACTTCCTAATTTGTTTTAATGCTTCTGAGTCTACACCTCTTTGCACTTAACCTAATATAACAATCACGTTAATTTTTCTAATTTACCATTTTGGTCATGACACCCCGTTCATTAACGAATATCAAATCCTTCAAAACTCTTCATCACCTACTGAAACAATTGTATGCATTCCAATCTATTAAGAACAACACTAACTATCTAAACTCATCTCCTAAAACTCTCCTATCAAAGTCTACCATTAGTCAGAATGGTCTCCTCGAGTCTGAAGCAACCCTAGATCTCGTATTTGCTCATTTTCTATCCTACGCACCAAACCCAGTACAAGGAGTGCCCTGTTTACTGAATTCTCATCCTTCAAAAGCTGATTTCTTCTGTTATATTTCTTTACCCTATCATAAGAAGCCATATGACATACTAGGAATACATAACCAGAGGTGTCAGGCAACTTAGTTTCAAACCCCAGCCCTGTCACTTACCCACGGTGAAGGAAAAATTAATTTAAATCCTTGAGCCTTGCCTTCTTAATCTACAATATGGGGAATAATAAATCCTAAGTCACATGACCAACGGAAAGTTAAATGAAATAGCATATGCAAAATATTCGCAGTCTATTAAATACCAACTCCATGCTCCTAAATAAAATTTTAAAATAGTTGTTAAAATTATGGCTTTGACTCACTAAATGATCCCTAAATATTTACTGAACAAAAAGGAAACCTCTGTAGCGTACTTTTATCACTGCTATCCAAGTTACCCTAGGTGTGTATGCTGTGTTTAATCTGTATTCTTGATTAACAGCAGGAAAAATAATTAGTCCCTCAAATGATAAATCCACGTATAGCCAGATTTTAAAATATTTAACAGGTGAGAAATGATTGTAAAGATTTTTTATCTCAGAAGGACTCAAATGGATAATGTCTAATCAATCCTTTTAGCATTATGATTCTTCTAAGGCAAATGACAGGCAAAGAAGGGAATGATGTTTGTCATATGTTCAAGGGAGACCCAAGCATGGTAAGTAGCTCTTTCAAAGCAGACCTGCCACATGGTGTAAAACTGTTAGAAAGACAGTTTCCTTTCATAACCAAGGAGCCAAACTTCTGACTCAGGTGGTTTAGTTACAAGAGGCATGGTGGTGGCCAGGTTGGCACCCATTTGGAGAAATTATAAGAAACTGATAAGGAAAGAAGGGCATTCAGAGACTAAGAAATAATGGTGGAGCAGTACATATTTTTTCACTTACATTTAATGGCTGTCATTATACAGTAACAATTTACCAATTGGACAGAGGTCATTGAGCTACTAATTTCAAACATGTAGAAAAATATTCCCATGAATCTTCAGCAAAAGATAAAAGTAGAAGAAGAAGGCTTTCAGCCATATTTATTATTTTAGAAACAACTGAATAATAATTATTCAAAATATATTAAAAAGAGCAAGAGATAGGAATAGGTGATGAAATAGAGCATCTTGACAACAGAAAAAAATTCAGTTGAATAGCTGACATAGGGACAATAGGGGAATACACGCAAAAATCCAAAGCATAGGATTGCAGGATTATTATTACAAGTTCTCTCCACCTTACATATTTCAAATGCTCCAAAGGCATCAATTATTAAGATAACACAATAAAATGACTAATATTTTAATGAGGAACCTTCTTAATTTTAACCATTTTTGACAAAACTATTTCTAAAATGCATTGCCCAATTCCCTTCCTTATTTTATACATTACTCTGATTTTAATTTAACCTTTATCTTCATGTTTCCTGAGATGCTGCTGTAAAACAGTACAAAATACTTAAATACTTTAAGAATTATCTGTGATTCATTTAATATGCAAATTATATAGAAATTGTGTTCAAGATAGTAAGTACGACCCTCTTGTTTGAGAGATCGCAATATATCAATCCGGATTAATGCCTAGTGACAAATACTGAAAGAGTATAATGCCTACCATGACAACAATAATAAGTATACATGACCCCCTTCTTTCACAAACACTGACCGTGCTCTTCGCATATATTATCTCATTTAATAATCTCAAAGACTTTACAACTACTGTTATTACTCTCATTTCATGGTTGAGGAAACTGAAACATGCAAAGATAAGTAATATGCCCAAGTTCCTAATGAATAGTTATAATAGTATATAGGATGTGACCCCCTAACTGGCATTTTCCAAGATAGTTCTGAAAAATAAGAAGTGTTACCCGACAAAGTTTCCAATATCAAATGTAGTTGAGAACTCTAAGAAGCAGTAGTAATTTCCAAGAAAGGTACATAAAACGCATAATAATTGAATATGTCCCACAATTACTTGAGAAGATATTCCATTTATCTTAAAGCATCTTGTAAAACTAGCATTCCTCTTAACTAACATAAATAAATTCTGTTCTAGTTCACTGGACATGTTCAAGAAACATTAACTTAACAAAAGAAAAAAAGTTTTTGTGGATCTCCACCTGGTCCTACTGGTAATAATCCTGAAAATAGTCTTTTAGTAGGTAATTACTCTGACAATAGTCTTTTAAGTCAGATAAATAAATTATACATTGATATTATTATCAGGAGAAGTTCCTCAGCTTACTTGCTGTGTAGTCTTTCAAAGTTTATCTTATGTTATTTTTTTCACTTTTAATATATTAATAAATGGAGTCTACCTCATTCCTAAAAGTAACTTTGCAGCAACTTACAAAAATATATACAAAACATTAAAATATAAAGAGCAAAAGTAATTGATTCTTTTTTAAAAGGGAGATCCAGGCAAAATGGATAAGTGAGGCTGGACAAAATCAGTAGGAAATGATGCATATCATTAGGTGCTATAGTTAGAGAAGATAGTGTGATATTTAATCTTGATGTTCCTTATTGCCAACATGCATATGACAACACAGTTACATGGTCCTAACCATTTATAAGACAGAGCATTCCAGATAATCTCTGGTAAAGCTTTTCCTCCCTTTGAGGCCTAAGAGAAATTTGTCCATGGATCATAATACATATATAGTAGATGACCTACTTACAAAAAGTGCAACAGTTATTTTCATCCACTCATAGTTACGGCATTCTTTGATGTAAAGATGAGAGCATATTCCCAAATGTCATAATATTAAAAGCACAACTCATAAAACAGTAAGATTTTCCAAATGTAGTACACATGGGTTTACGAGGACTCATATTTGCTATCTTGAATGAGGGAGAAAATCTAGAATACTTAAAGGCAACACATAACTGGATAGGTTACTCAATTATAGGTAGGTTGCACTGATAATTTGGAAAGACACTTGAGATCAGATATGAATGTGGTCAACTGAGGAAAGGCCTAGTGGTTTAAAAAATGAATTTTTTAAAAAATTAAGCTATAATAGATAATTTAATAGATATAGATATAATTATAGCTAATCTCTATAATAAATATATTATATATAATATTATATATTTTATAATAGATAATTTCTCTCTGAAACTCAATTTTCTCATCTGGAAAATGGGGCTGACACTCCTACCTTACAACTTATCATGATGATTAGCTGAAATAGATGGCACACAAGAAACAATCAAGAAATATTACTTCATTAGCTACTTAACGCCACTGATATTATCTCTCAACATACAAAACATTTTTTGAGCATTTGAATCATTTGTGAGGGCTCTAAAGGCACTGCAAAAATACTTTTCTAGTGAAGAAAGAAAAGGCAATTATAATTCCCTATGTTATATTATAATTTCCAAAGCATGGAAGGATGCTAGAAGCCATAAGATACAATACATTAGGTTAATGGCTTGGAAGAGTTAGCACAACTTCTAAAAGCAATACATTTCCTAGAAGAGAACATCAAGCCATACATCTTTGAAAATTAGCCTTCTATGAAAGTGATTCCTAGAAGGCTTGCTTTTCTTTGAGGAATCTGATAAAATTACCATGCCTTTATTACAAATTTTAAAAGTATTTAATTGGACATAGCATCCTCCAAAAAGCAATGGAATAAAAAATAAAGTACTTACTATAATCATGTTCAAAACATAGTTTTAAATTAATGCTATTATTTTCCTAGGCACCTTGTCACTTAGTTAAATTATTCAGTGTAATTTAAAACTATTTGTCTGGAACTCTTTGCAAATAAATTTCAATTATTCAAAGGGCTGATCCAAAGCACAAAATAAAATATACACTGATTTGCTTTCCTCTGAGCCCTTTCTCCCACTTATCTTCTTGTCATAACCATGCTTCCCTGCCATTGCAATCTATTCATTAATTCAGCTCATACAAGATGAATAAATAATGCAATAAAATATTGTCTATGTGCTAATTGGGAGTCACTCCAAGGATAAAAGATGCTTACTATGTCCTTACGCTTAATGCAGTAAACCTATTACATACCATCAAGAACTACAGTGTTCTGAAGTACTCATATTACATCAGAGTACAAAAGGCCCTCAAAAAGGAAACTTCATTGTATAATTTACCTAAACTACACTGGAGAAACATGCATCCATTAAGGAATCAAATTAAAGTATTAATTTTTAAGAAACTCTTAAATAAACTACAGCATTGTCTCCCTGAATTAGCACCCTTGGATGATGTATAAGTCCATGAAGTAGATTTTTTGGTAACTGAAACTTACAACTTTAAAAGACACAATTTTGGGGATGGGCCACGGTGGTTCAGCAGGCAGAGTTCTTGCCAGCCATGCCAAAGATCTGGGTTCGATTCCCGGAGCCAGTATATGCAAAAAACAAAACTTTGGAAAAGAAATTCTTACCCTTCTTGATGAAAATCTCTGTAAAACATACAATCTACATCTTTGTGTTCTACAGTGGGTAAAATAATTACTTGAATCTCAATATAATCTTAACTGTTAAGAGTTAAATTAATAAATTTAACACGTAAGGAAAGCATGGGCTAAGCAAAGAAACTTGCTGAAAGAACAAAATTTCTCCCAAATCAATGCTAAAAGGCAGTCTGGAAATCTAATTGCACCATTATTAAATGTAAAAATAATACTATCATATAATCATCAGTATTACCATATCCAAAGAAAGCCTACCTAGGTGATTGCAGCAGACAGAATAATGTTCCCTTCTCACAAAAAAATAAAATGTTCACCTCTTATAACCAGAAACCTGTGAATACATTGCCATATTTGGCAAAAGGGATATTGCTGATATGATCAAGTTAAGGACCCTGAGATAGGCAAAAAATCCTAAAAATAATATCTGAGTGAGATCAATGTAATCACAAGGGTCCTTATACTAAAAAGAGGGTGGCATAAGAATTAGAGAGAAAGAAAGATTTGAAGATGCTTCATTGCTGGTTTTGAAGATGGAAGAGGGCCAGGAGCCAAGGAGTCTAGGCAGTTTCTAGGAGCTGGAAAAGACAAATAAATGGTTGTCCCTTAGAATCTATACACTAGCAGTATTTAACTTCAGTTTTGAACATGTAGAAGAAAGAATCAGTGGATGAGAAGACAGGACAATCTAAATCGTAGTCTGAAGAACAGATAGAGAAAGGAATGAAAAAAAGGAGCAGATGCTAAGGGACCTTATTTTAGTTTGCTAGGGTATCAAAAGCAGATACCATTAAATGGGTTGGCTTTTGAGAATGGGAATTAATTAGCTTTCAGGTTTACAATTTTGAAGTCATGTAAATGTTCAAGTCAAGGAATCATCAAGATGATGCTTTCTTCCCCAAAACCAGCTGATAGCAATCTTGGATACTCTGTCATATGACAACATGACAAGGCACATGGCAGCATCTCCTGATCTCTCTCTTCTCTTCCAAGTTTCGCTTTCACCTTCTTGCTTCTGTGGCTCTCTCCTCTCTCTCTCTCTATCTCTCTCTCTCTCTCTCTCTTTTCCCATATTCACCCCATGTATAAAGGACTCCATTGAGAGGATTAATACCTGAAGTAACCAAACTAAAATGCCCTATGTACAATAAGTTTACATCCACAGGAATGGATTAACTGCAAGAACATGATTTTCTGAGGCACATTCAGTTCCAAACTACCAGAGACCTGTGGTACAACATAAAGCATACCAATATACATACTATGGGAGACCCACAAGGAAAGGGGGGACTTAAAGAACACTTGAGGAAATAATGACCAACAACTTCCCAAATCTGTCAAGAGACATGAATATATATATATCCAAGAAGTGCAACAAACTCCAATTAGGATAAACCAAAACAAACCTACTCCAACATGTACAATAATCAAAATTCAAATGCCAAAGATAATTAGAGAAATCTGAAAGCAGCAAGAGAAGTGATTCATACATACAAGAGATCATCAATAAGGCGAAGTGCTGACTTCTCATCAGACACTACAGGGGCAAGAAGTTTTGCTATGACATATTTAAGATATTGAAAGAGCAAAACTGGCATCCAAGAATTCTACATCCAGGAAAACTGGCCTCAAAAAAATGAGGGAGAGTTTAAGACATTCACAGAAAAACAAAAACAGAGTGTTTGTCACCAAAGAACCTGCCCTATAAGAAAGGGTAAAGGTAGTTCTTCAAGTTGAAAGGTAAGGATTGCAGAGAGTAGAAGAAATGAAGATGGCCAGTAAAGGTAACTGCATGGATTAATACAAAGCCCAACAGTATGGTATACTCAATATGTAACACTATTTTATTTCCTATAAGATTTAGAACACAATTAAATTTTTAAAAATCATATATTTAAGTTGTAGACATACAGAATACAAAGAGGTAATATGTGACAAAAAAACATAAAGAGGTGAAATTAATGGGGTCTAGGAACAGAAATTGCATATGATATTAAAACTAAGTTGGTATTATTTCAGATTAGTTGGCTATAGACTTAGGCAATTTAATATAAATCCTATGGCAATCACAAAGAAAGCATTTTCAAAATATACAGAAAAGGAATATGAGAAAGGTATCAATCAGTTATATTATAAAAGATCAACTATATGCAAAAGAAGGTTGCAGTGACAGAAAGGGGACTAAAAAGTTATGATGTAAGAAACAAAGAACAAAATGGCTGAAGTCATTCCCGCCTATCAAGTGTGGTCGCATGAATCTGTATGTACTCCAGAAAATATATTCTTAAATGTATGAATTACAATGAATCCATTGTAAATAAGATCTTTCATGAAGGTACATCAGTTAAGATGTGACCCACTTCATTCAGGATGGGTCTTAATCCTATCACTAGAGTCCTTTACAAATGGAATGAAATTCAGAGAGAGAGAAAGCCAGAGGGAACCGCCAGAAGCTGAATATCAATGGTACCCAAGAGAGAAGTTAGGAGATGCCACCATGGACACTGCCATGTGACTAACAAGCAAGGATTGCCAGCCCCAACCATGGAATGCCACAGTCTTTATAGATTTTTTTTTTAATTTGCATATGGGCAGGAGGCACCAGGGATCGAACTCCAGACCTCCAGCACGGCAGGTCAGAGCTCTGCCTGTTGAGCCACGGCAGCCGCCCAATGCCACAGTCTTTAGAGAAAAAGTATTGCCTTCATTTGGATGTTCTCTTAGTCTTAATATCATGAGCAAGTAAAGTCCCATTATTTAAGCTGATCAATTGCACGATATTTTCTTGAGCAGCCTAGGAAACTAAGCCAGATTTTGGTATTCAAGAGTAGGATGCTGCTATTGCAAATACCACAAATGTGAAAATGACTTTGGAATTGGGAAATGAGTAGAAACTGGGAGAATTGTGAGTTGCTTGATAGAAATAGTCAAATTGCTTTGAAGAGACTTGTTAGAAACATGGATGCTAAACATACTTTCAACAGGGTCTTAGAAAAACAATGATGAATGTGTTATTGGAAACTGGAAGAAAAGGTGACCCATGTTTGAAAGTGGCAGAGAATATGGGGGAATGGATTCCAATGTCATATGAAAGGTAGAACTTAAAAGCGATGGACTTGGATATATAGTTGAAGAGATTTCCAAGCTAAGCATGGAAAATTCAGCCTGGCTTCTTACAGTGAAATGAAAGAGGAAAAGGATAAGCTGAGAACTGAACTCTTAGGCACAAAGAAACCAGATATTGATGGGTTGAAAAATTATGAGTTCCCAGAAAGTGAGTCCCTTGAAAATAATGCTCCATGTGAGGGTTTAACTGAACACGGAACCAAGCTGCCATTTCAGGGAAGGTCAGGATTGGAAACACAGTTATGCAGTAAGGATCAATGGAAGTCTCTATTGCATGAATGTTTGTACCTTCTGAACTACATTGAAAGACAACAAGTTTTTTGAATAATTAGTATGACTGGAACCACTGTCAGCCTGGACTAAAAGAATACAGAAAAAAGGAAAAAAAATGAAGGATGAATGATTTCAAGGGCAGAATGATAGAAGCCAAGTCTAGTTCTTAGATAAATTCTCAGGACAAGACTGCAGTCCCGCCCACGTGCGTGTAAAGAGCAAGTCTGTCATAGGGCGAGGAGAAAGCAGGCATTCCACCATGTTGTTCAGGAAGACTACTCTCACTGACAATGCTCAGAGATGGAAGAGCCTCTGCCCTGGCTTTAGAGAGAGCCTGGCAGCCAACACAGTATCCAGAGAGGTAGGGCCTATGCCCAGGAATGCAGAGACTCTGCCCCAGTCACAGAAAGCCTGACCACCATCCCAATGTTTGGAGTTGGTGAAACCTTCACTCCAGTGTTCAGGAATAGCATGTCCACTGCACAAGCACTTGGAAGTGGTGGGGCTGCCACTTTATTAGACCTGGAAGACAAAACATCTTTCCATAGACGACTCTCAGACTTTGAAATCTAATGGAATATGCCCTGCTGAGTTTCAGAGTTGTTTGGGGCCCATGATCTCTGTTTTCCTTCCAATATTTCCTCATGGGAACAGGAATATTTATTCTACTCCTAACCCTCCATTATTTATTGGAGGTAGATAACTTGTTCTATAGGTTTTACAGGTCCACAGAGAGGAATTGTGTCCCAGGACAGATGACACCCATAAACTACTTCAATGGGACTTTGCACTAAGCATTGTTTCTGAAACGAGTTAAGGCTTTTGGGATATTGCGATAAAATGAATGTATTTTACATATAGAAAGAATATGTATTTGGGGGAATTCAGAGAGTGGAGTGTGGTGGTTTGACACCATATGTAACCCAGAAAAACATGTTCTTAAATCTAAGCCATTTCTGTGAGTGTGAACCCACTGAAAGTAGGAATTTTTGATGAGGTTGTTTCAGTTAAGGTGTGGCCCACCTCAATCAGGATGTCTTAATTCTATTTCATGAGTCCTTTATAAACATAATGAAATTCAGACAGAAAGACAGAGAAATCCAGAGGGAACAGCCAGAAGCTGAACAACAGTGGAACCCAGAAGAGAAGGGAGAGGCCTGATCTCACCATGGGCTTTGCTGTATGACAAACTAAGGAGCAAGGATTACTGACAGCCAGACCCAGAATGCCACAATCTTCGAGAGAAAGCCTGGCCTTGATAATACCTTTGTTTGAATATTCTCTTAGTCTCAAACCCGTGAGCAATTAAGTTCCCACTGTTTAAGCTAAACCATTGCATGGTATTTCCTCAGACAGCCTAGGTAATGAAAACATCAAGTAAATACAATGAATATACATGGATTAAATTCTTCAGTCAAAAAATGCAGATTGGCAAAATGGATTACAAAAGCATGATCCAATTATTTGTTGTTTACAGGAGACTCACCTTAGACATAAAAACTCAAATAGATTGAAAGTGAAAAGATAGTAAAAAGTATTCTATGGAAATAGTAACCAATAGGGTACTTAGGTGGCTATACCAATGTCAGATAAAATAAAGTCAAAAACTGCTACAGGAAACAAAGAAGGGCATTATATATTAATAAAACAGCCAATTTACCAAGAAGATGTAAGAATTATAAACATGTACCTAGTTGTAATGTCCCAAAATACACGAAGCAAACATTAACAAAACTGGAGGGAAAAACAGAGACATCCACAAATTGGTTGGAGACTTCAAAATACCATTTTCATTTGTGGTAGAACATTGAGGCAGATGATCAATAAGAAAATGAAGAAATTGAACAATACTATAATTGAGCTAGATCTAACAAACAAAGAGCACTACATCCAACAACAGCAAAATACACTCTTCTCAATGTACACAAATCATTCTGCAGGACAGACAACATATTAGGACACAAAATAGATCCCAGTAAATTTAAACAGGTTTAAATCATATGAAATATCTTCTCTAAACACAATGGAATGAAGCTACAACTCAACGATAGAAAGAAAACTGGACATCCACAAACATGTGGTCATAAACACACTCTTAAGCAGCCAATCAGTAAAGAAGAAATCACAAGGAAAATTAGGAAATAAGATGAATGAAAATGAAAATGTAACATACCAAAATTTATGGGACACAGCTCAGAGGGAAACTTATTGTTATGAATGTCTATATTTAAAATGGAGAAAGATATCAAATAAACAACCTAACTTCACATCTAGAGCAACTAGAAAAGAACAGTAAGTTACATCTGAAGCAGAAAGAAAGAATAAAGATCAGAGCAGAGATAACTGAAATGGAAAACAGAAAAACAACCAGAAGAATAGAGGAAACCAGAAGTTGGTTCTTTGAAAAAATGAATCAAATTGACAAACCTTTAGTTAGACTGATGAAGAAAAAAAAAGATAGGATGCAAATAACTGGAATCCAAAATGAAAGGAGTGATGTTACAATCAATCCTACACAAATTAAAAGGATTATAAGAGAATACTGCGAACAATTGCATGCTACCAAATTAGGTAATCTAAAGGAAACAGACAAATTCCTGAAAATATACACCTTACCCAAACTCACTCAAACAGAAACAGAAGATTAACAGACCTATAATAAAGTAAATAGATTGAGTCAATAATAAAACACCTCCCAAAGGACGGTGCAACAGTGGCTCAGTGGCAGAATTCTAGCCTGCCATGCCAGTCACCTGGGTTCAATTCTGGAGCCTGCCCATGACAAAAAAAAAAAAAAAAAACCTTCCAAAAAGAAAAGTCCAGGAGAAGATGGCTTAGAAGAATAAACACCAACCTTATTAAACATTTTCAAAAAGTTGAAGAGGAGGGAATTTTTTCTAATTCATTTTATGAAGCCAACATTATCTCAATTCCAAAGCCAGATAAAGACGCCATAGCAAAAGAAATATCCCTTATGAACACAGATGCAAAAATCATGATACAATATTAGCAAATTGAATCCAATAGCATATTAAAAGAATTATATATTATTACCAAGTCGGATTTATTCCAGGTATACAATGGTAGTTCAACATAAGAAAATCAATTAAAGTATTTCATCACATTAACAGAATGAAAATGAAAAAATCACAAAATCACCTCAACTGATGCAGACAAAATCCAACATCCTTTTACGATTACAGCACTTAGAAAGATAAGAATAGAAGGTAACTTCCTCAACATGATAAAGGACATATATGAAAGAAAAATCCTAGCCAACTTTATACTCAGCAGTGACAAAATGAAAGCCTTTTCCTGAGATCAGAAACAAGACAAATATCCCCACTTTTACTACTATTATTCGACACTATATACTGGAAGTTCTAGCCAGAAAAATTAGGCAAGAGAGAAATAAAAGACATCCACATAAGAAAGGAGGAAGAAAATCTATCTCTATTCACAGATAAAATGATCCTTTATATAGAAGTCCCTAAACAATCCACAAGAAAGCCTTGTAATTTATAAATGAATTCAGCAAAGTTGCAGACTACAAGACCAACAGTAAAAAGAAATAGTTTGTTTTTCTATACACCACCAAAGAATAATCTGAAATGAAAATTGAAATTAAAAAATCCTATTCACAATAACTCATAAAAGAATAAAATACCTAGAAATAAATTTGACTAAGGAGGTGAATGATTTGTTCACTGAAAACCACAAAACATTGCTGAAAGAAATAAAGGAATATCTAAATAAATGTCAAGAAAGTTCTCATGTTCATGAACAAGAAGAAATATTAGTATGATATCATTATTACCTAAAGCAATCTATAATTCACATAATACCTATCAAAGTCCAATCAGCCTTTTTGGCAGAAATAGATTCACAAGGAGACCCAAATATCCAAATCAATACTGCAAAAGAAGAACAAGGCTGCAGGTCTTATACTATGACAAAGCCACAGTTAGACAGTGTAATACCAACATAAGAATAGGCCCAAAGACCCATAGACAAATGGAATAGAATTGAGAGTTCAGAAATAAACCCACACCGCTATACTTAACTGACTTTTGGCAAAGGTGTCAAGCACATTAGTTGGAGAAATATCAAGCTCTTCAACAAATTGTGTTGGGAAAATGGGGTATACACGTGCAAAGGAATGAAGTTAGACAACTACCTTATATTAAATTGCCTCTAAATGGGTCAAGGACCTAAGCATAAGAATTAAAACTGTAAAACTCCTAGAAGAAAACATAGGGAAAACCCTTCATAACTTTGAATTTGATACAAAGAAAGCATGAGCAACAAAAGAAAAAATATATCAAATGATGCAGTGGTTTGGAACTTCAGGTACCCCAGAACAAAATATGTTCTTAAACTTAATTCATTTGTATGGGTGTGAAGCCATTGTAAGTAGGACTTTTTGATGAGGTTACTTCAGTTAAAGTGTGGCCCACCTCAAGCAGGATAGGTTTTAATCCTATTACTAGAGTCCTTTAAGCAGAACAAAATTCAGACAGAGCTAGGGGAAAAAAAAAAAGTCAGAGGGAGCAGTCAGAAGCTTAACAATGGACCTGGAAGAGAAGGAGAGAGCAGGAGATGCCACCATGGGCCCTTTCATGTGATAAGCTAAGAACCAAGGACTGCCAGAAGCCAGCCCTAGAACACAGTCTTTGGACTTTTTTTCCCAGCCTCAATTGTGAGCAAATAAATTCCCATTGTTTAATCCAACCCATTCCATGGTATTTGCATGAGCAGCATAGGAAAACAAAATAAAGGAACCTCTTCAAAATTAAAACCTTTTGTTCTTCAAAAGATGCTATCAAGTAATTGAGAAGACAACTTACTGAATGGCAGAAAATAATTGCAAACCATGTATCTGATAAGGGTTTAATAGCCAGAATATATAAAGAAGTGCCAAAAACCCGACCACAAAATGACAACATCTCAATCAAAAAGTGGGCAAAAGACTTGAATAGACATTTCTTTAAAGAAGATATACAAGTGACCAAGAAGCAAGTGAAAAGATGCTCAACATCACTGGTCATCAGGGAAGTGTAAATGAAAACCACAAGATACCACTTCATAGCCACTAAAATGATTATTACAAAAAAAAAGAAAATAGGAACAGTTGAAGAGGATGAAGAGCTATAGGAACCCTTATACTTTGCTGGGAGCACTGTAAAATGGTGCAGCCATTATAGAAATCAGTTTGGCAGGTTCTCAAAAAATTGAAAATTGAATTACCCTATGACCCAACAACCCTACTTCTTGGTATATACCTAAGGGAACTGAAAATAGGAATTCCAACAGATATTTACACTCCAATGTTCACAGAAGCGTTATTCACAATTGCCAAGAGGTGGAAATAGGAAACAATCCAAGTGTCCATCAACCAAAGAATGGATAAACAAAATGTGGTCTATATTTACAATGGAATATTATTCAGCCATAAAAAGAAAGTTCTGATGCATGGTGCAATATGGAAGAAACTTGAAGACAAATAAGCCAGACACAAAAAGACAAATACTGTATGATCTTGCTTATATGAAATACCTAGAAGCAAACTTCATAGAGACAGGTGGCGGTTTATAGGTTACCAGGGTCAGGGGAGAAGTGAAAGAAAGGAGGGGGGATACGAATGGTGCAGGAAAAGGGAATTACAGCTTAATGAGTAAGTAGTTTCTGTTTGAGGTGATGAAAAAGGAGAGGTAATGGAGATCGGTAATATACTAATAATTTATACATTTGCATGTGGTTAAAAAGGGACATGTGGTGCTCTATGTCAGTTATGGTAATAAAAAGTAAACAAAAATCATGTCTAAATTATAACTCACAGGTACTTGGAAAGTACCTTATAAGCAGTATTTTGTGAAAACATTATCCTTGAAAATTATTTCAAAATAAAATAACAATTCCATCTATTCTGGTTAGTTGCAGGCCCCAAAGAATTTACCACACTTCTTAATTATCATTGGTAATATGTTTTCCTGGTTTTATTACAAACTACTTGAGGGATGGAACAATGTTACTTGGGTTTGTATTCCTGTCTACCGCAGATCCTTCAGAAAAATATCCTCCAGGAGACCTGAAAGATACACTGATACCCACTGGAAATAAGTGTTCTTTCTTGAGGGATGTTAGTGGTATTAGCAGAATGCATCTGCTATATCTGTTGTCCAAAGCAAGCTGCCCTAACATGTCTGCCTTTTTCCAAGACTACAGTCTACATATTGGAATAAGGGAGGAGAACATGACTATCTTCAAGTTTCCTGGGAAAATGTCTTATTTTTAGAATTTATGCTAGTTTATATTTGCCCTGCAGTGTCTCAAATGAGTAAGAAAATTATGTTTAGCTGTTATCCAAAGGTCCCTAAATTCTGCCCTGAGTGGAAGGGACCAGAAGATCTCCCCGTTTGAAAGAGGCACCCCTAGGCCTGCAGATACTTGTCTGAAGGTAAGACACCCTAATGCGTCAATCTCATTCTTTAACACAGTAATAGAAATTGGAGTCCAGAACCAATGAGACAGCTGAAAATTTTGACCTTAAAGCACAGGACTAGAAGTTGTTCAATTCAGAACTATTTTCTGATTATTCTAGAAGTGTATGAACAAGAAAAGTAAAAACATGTTGCCTAGTTTTGGGGCCTTGAAGTCCTGAAATTTGTACCTCTCTCTGACCTGGGAAAATTCTATACCCATCTAGAGATGGCAGTTATTAGCTTCCAATATGTACCTGATTTGTTAAATGAATAAATGAATGAGTAAATGAATGATGGAAACAAAGTTGCTGTCTTTGATGAAATGCATGAGGCTGAAGAAAGGAGAAGAAAATATATCTGAATTTATCTTTATAAATGCAGCGCTTAATTTCTCTTTAAAATTCAATTTGTTTAAATGAATATAAGCCACTAGACACATGAATGGGAAAAGCGGATTACAACTGTTAATTAAAAATATTTAATTTTGCTGGGCAAGACGCGCTCCATGAAAACATATTATTTGCACTCAGATAATTATCAGAGAATTGCCATATAAGATGAAAGGTTAATTTTGTGAAAAGTATAGATAAACAAATTGTTGCTTTTCTGTTTAGTCACATTTACTTAAGTATATTTTCTTAGGCATATAACGACAGAAAGGCTAAATAAGTGTACAATTATTATATGTTAGTTTCCTAACCAAAAAAACCAAAACAAGCAGTATCAATAACAATATAAACTCAATGTTTGATATTTATTAGGTTCAGTCAACAAAACTGATTTAAGTAACAACCATGTTCCAGGCACAGTTGGAGGCTCCGGGGTAACAAAGACGAATATGGGATTGCCGCGGTCCTCAGTTAACGCAGAGTTTAGCAGAGCAGACTGTTTCACAAATAACTCATCTAAATACACTCAGGATGAGTGCTATAATATAAATCTGTTCCAAAGACGTATGGGAACAATTAAGGAACCATAAATTCTGCCTCAGCACTGGAAGAAATTGAAGAAGGCTTCACAGAGCAGGCCACTCAAGCATTTTACTTTAAAGGACGACAATGAAAAGGATGGCACTACATGAAGAGATGACAGCATGAGCAAAAGGGTTAAACTAAACGACAGCACTACAGAAAGTGAATAGATTGGTGTGGTTAAATCAAAGGATTTATAAGGGGCAGTAATTAGAAATGAGGCAAAAAATAAGCAGGAAAAAAAGATAGAATAGTTAAACTTTTCTCCTGTGGCAATAAAATGTGAATTGCAATATTGCCCATTCAAATACCTTTCTAACCAATTATCACAAAGGTTTTTACTATTTTTTTTTTCTGTATTCTTATGGGGTATTTTTGTCTGTTTGTTTGTTTGCATTCTTACGTTTAAGCAAGGGGTCAGATCAAGGTCTCCAGGCATGGAGGAAGCTGGAAAATCATCAGGTAGTTATTTTTAGAAGCACTTAGAGAGGATTAAGGCAGAGGGTAAAGAAATGGAGAAGAGAGGAAAGAATAAAAATGGGTCTTGCTGTACAAATGCAAGTGTATCATGGCAGTCAATTCATGGTCTTTGGAATAGAGGTGATTGTTAGAATTCCAGCTCTCTAATTACTAGTTGTGTTACCTTGAGCAAATCACACTTCACTTCTTTAAGTTTCAGCTCCTCATCTGTAAAGTGGTAAAAAAAAAAATATATATATATATCTCCAAGGGTTAAAAAGGACAATACATATAAAGCTATTAGGAGGATCAAATGAAACAGCACATATAAAGGGGCTGGGATAGTACCTGGTACTTGGATTACTGGTACTGGACAGTGGGGACAGCAGCAGTGGAAGTGGCTGCTACAACTGCTGCTGCTGTTTTGTTGTTGTTTTGGACTAGGAAAGAGACTGACCCTTCCACCACTCTATTTTATTAGCCATAAGTTTGCTCAGTTTGCAAATTTGAACATTGATCTAGTTAAGTTTTCTTCAAACAGGATGATTTCGCCCTGGGAACAAAATGTCTGGAGACATTTTTGATTGTAACAAATGGGGGAATGTGGTATACTACTGGAATCTAGGGGGCAGAGGTCAGGGATGCTGATAAACATCTTGTACAGGTCAGCACCATCACAAAGAATTATTGGACCCAAAATATCAATAATATTGAGGCTGAGAAAGCCTGACTTAATTAACAAATTTCTTTTGTACCGTCAGTGAACACTCAGTACGCAGAGCAAGTTTCTCTATTCCACTCTTTGGCAGTTTCTGGAATAAGCAATAACAACACTCTGAGTACAAAATAATCAGTTAGCAAAACAGCTTTCTGTTAATTATTTCGTGAATTGTCAAGACATCAGTGAAACAAGAGTTTCTCTACAGTTCATTAACTGACATGGCTGTGATTCCAGGGAGTGTCTACAAGCCTGTCTGCTTAATAAAAAGTGGCCCAGTTCCTCTGTGAATTTAAGAGGGAAGAAGTCTTGACAATGGCCAACAAGGGACAATAAACTTCATCTCTCTTTAAAGGCAATTCCAGAATTCTAAGGACAAATGAAGGGTAGAAAATTAGCAGTGGGATAAAGTAATAAACATACCATGAGATTATTTACTTGAGCCAACAGTAATGAAGAAATATAAGCCTCTTGAATCCCATTGAGCTATGAACAGAAGATGAGCTGTTTAAAACATAAAAAGAAGAGTACTAAAATCAGCAGATCCACACATCTTCCACACATTCTGAAGTTTTATCCTGAAGAAAAATTTAATTTCTTCAACAGGTATTTAATAAGACCTCTAAATGATCCTTGCATCTTGATTTGGTAGTAAAGGTCATTCAGAGAGTGATTACATATTTTCAGATGCTGATGATTAAAGCAATATTTAAATAACATTGTAACTTCATCTTGAATTAGAAAGTAATACTGAATAGTTTCAGTAGGTTTTCTCTAACACTGTTCATCTTTAACTCAGCTAAACAACCTAGTTTGGTTCTGCACAATGAATGTTTACTCTTCAGGTTCAGGAAGACATTGCTCATTGTGATGGTTTTCAAAGAGATGTCAATGGTCTTAAAGAAATCAGCCTAGGTCTCCCACCATAACCCCTATAACCTTCTCTGTTCATCTCCAGTCTGACCATTCACCTATATTCCTCTTTATACATGACAGCGAACCCTAGAGTCTAACCCAATTGTCCTCAGTTCTAGCCTGGGACTCTTTCTACTAAGCGACCCTATATAGTTATACTTTTCTACGTAGTTAAATAGAGCCTCATATATTCACACAATGTAAGCAGCCATTCACTCTTCTCTCTTAATCAATTTTACCTCTATATTTCTAGACAAAAAATTGAACAGAAGAATAAGGAAAATCATAACATAAAAACAGTTCACAAAATGTTAAAGACCCCTAAATAATATTTGGTAAATAGTAAAAGCAAACCTGTTGGTAAAATTTAATAATGTGAAGTTATTCACTCTATAAATCAGATGGATACAAAAAAATGTTTAGAAATTCCCTGAGACTAGCCCTTAAAAGCTAACCACATAGTTAAATTGTTTCAAACACCCCCCAAAATCACTCCAAAGTTAACACTTGAGAATGACAGTTCTGCTCATTCAATTATAGAGAATATTTAGCAGTAACATTTATTGTAAAATTATTAATAAACCATTTTTTTTAATCCAAGTCCCATTTAGCCTAGATATTCTGAATTTTCAAAATAATTCAAACAAAGCCCCCTATTTCCATAAATTATTTCTACAATTAAATGTGATTTTCAAATTTGGGTCTGTTTGTGTCTGAAAACAACAAAAGGCAATGGAGAATATACTGCAGTCAGCCAGTCTTACACTCCTCCTGAATCTAAATATCACTTAAGTATGCCTACATTAAAGTAATTCTGAAAAATATGTTAATTTTGCATATAATAAAGATGAGATATTTTGTTTTGGCTCAGAAACAAAATGTGATGCACATAAAAGTTTAATTATCAAGAGACAGGAGTTTGGCGTGTCTTTCTCACCTCTGAATTCTCAGCACCTAGAACAATTCTGGGCATTGTCATTGCTTAGTCAATAGTTTTTGAATGTTAAAAGAATAAATTAATAGAAAATATTAATTTATTGCAGCTATTTCCTACCAAGATGGCCAACTAACACAGACTGCTGCTTCTTCCTCCAATAATCCACTCTTAGGACAGGAGAGGGAGAGATTCATAAATGTGAGGAACCAACATAAAAGTTATGAGAACCTCAGATAGTCAAGTAGATAAGAAGAATATTAAGCAAAGCCAAGAAACAATAAACAAAGGAATCAAGTAGAAATGCTGAGTATGAAAAAGATAAGCATTAAAAAGAATGCAATAAGTTGGATGAACAGTAAGATGGATATAAATGAGGATCAAATTGGTGAGTTGAGAGATCAAGAATGAGGAACAATCTCAGAAAGCAGAAGAAATGGATAAACATATAGAAAATATATTTAAAAAAAGCTAAGTGATATGGAGGACAAAAGTAAAAATACCCACATCTCTTAGAAAGAGAAGGCAGAAATACTCATAAAATGCTGGCAATTAATTTCTCAAAATCAAAGAAAAATAAAGAGACTACAGATTGAAAGGGCTTAAGGAGTGACAAAAAGGATACATGAGGAAAAATGCAAAACTAAACCCACTATGGTGAACTATAAGAACACAAAAGACAGAGAAAATGTGAAAAGTTTCCAGATGAAAGAAAAAATCACCTACAAAGAGAAGAGAAGAAGATAATGAAATTCAATATGATCTAGTAGAGTTTATCACAGAAATGTAAAAATATTTTAGCAGACAAAAAGTGCACCAATAAAAATTGCCATATTAGCAACAGAATAATGAACAGAAAATATAATTACACAAGAGTTAGAGAAATTGAATTTAAATAAAGTTTAAAATGTATTCGTGATTTTAAAAATTCCATTCCTAGAAAACTAAGAATAGAAAGGAATGGCCCGAACTTGGTGAAAGTTATGAACCAAATATCTAAAGCAAGAATTATGTTTAACCAATAATTAAGGGGGAACATTTAGACACATTCCTATTAAATTAAAATAAGTAAAAAAAAATGATAGGTAAAAAAAATTAAAATAAATTTAAAAATTAAGATAGGTGTGCATAAAAAATAGTATACTGAATTTCAGGGAAACTCACAGAACAGTAAGAGGTTCATGTACCTGAGATTGCATGTACCCTACTAGATCACATTGAATTTCATTTTAATATGCTGTTGTTCAAAATTTGACTAATACTTGATTTTGAAATTCACATATACACTCATAATTGAATGGGTTTATTGTTTTCTTTATTGCAGGGTATTATAAATTTTAACAAGTGCTATAAAAAAAGAAAAAGAAATAAAACTGTTAGTATTGGAAAGGAAGGAATAAAATTGCAGTTTAGGTAACATGATGGTCTACAGAAGTGGAAACAACAGAAATTACAGAAAACTATTAAAACTAACAAAAGGGTTTGATCAGATACAAGATCAATTTTTTAATTGATGAATTATTTCTCTACACTAGAAATAACTAAGTAACCAGCTAGAGAATACATTAGAAATAAATGTTATTCATAATAGAAGAGGAAAATCTACAAAGCAGAAATCAACTTGAGAAAGAATATACAAAACCACAGTAAGAAACCATCTTTTGTATGTGGTATTAAATAGGAATCTGGTTTTATGTTTTTCTACCTACTACATAATTTATTATTTTCTCCTTATTTATGCTCCCCCATTATTTATCAGAGAATTCACATACCTGCAAGAGGTCCCAGGACCTAAGAGTAAATACTTCTAAACTAGAAAATATCTACAATTCCTTTCAACCCTAAAAGAAAAAGAAAGGGAGGAATGTGTCAAGGCAGATTATATGTTTTTGGCTTGTGTATCAGAATCCATAGACAGGCCATTTACTGAAAATGTGGCAAAACAAAAATAGAAACAGCTGCTGCTATGAGAGAGCACAGGAAGGAAAAATAACTTGTTTGGACTTGTTAATGTGTGCATATTAAATTAGACGTGCCTCTGACATATCCACATGGAAACTTCAAGTATAATCTGGATAGCCAGTAGGAATGACAGTCAAAGGAAAAGTCTATGCTATAGATATAAATTTGGAAACCAACAATTTATAAGTCATCTTGGTGATTAGATCCCTCAAGGACATGGGCGTTTTGAGAAAGGAGAAAGAACAAAATGTAAGTAATTCCAATATTTAAACGCTAGGCAGAAAATGCTGAGTTATTACAAAAGGAAGCACTAAAGAAGTAAGCATAGTATTAGGTAATTAAAGCAAGAATCTCAAAAGTGTCACTTCTGGATGATGAATAAGTACAACTGACCCCTTCCTCGGCTCTGACATTGGTCCATGCTTTTGTACAAGGCTTGGATAGAGAAACACACATTAGATTTCACCTACTTATGCACAAGTTGACATGCACAGAAACCAAAATAAGGGGTGTTCCAAGAAAGAGTAGCCAACAATGTTAAATGCCGGTTAAGAAGTGAAATAAATGAGGAAAAGTGTTGGTTGTTGGATTTAACAGCATGGATGGAAGACATTAGTGACCTTTGAAAGGGCTGTTTAAGAAGCATGCTGGGGGCAAAAAGCCAGAACTGTGCTGAGATGCGAGCAGTAAGTGAAAGAAAACGGAAACACTTGCATTAAAACGCAGCCATTCTTTCAATAAGTTCAGCTCTATAGAATGGTACTTGGATAAGAATAAGAAATAGCTTTATGAATATTTCATCATTGTTTTTAATAAAAAGAAAACTGATATGTTTGAAAGCTAATTGGAAAAGTTCATTTGAAAAGGAGAAGTTCAATGTCAAAAAATAAAAAGATATGTGCATTAGTGTAAAATTCCTACAAAAACAGGAGGTGGTAGGATCCAGAGCATAAAGAGGAATAACTATTCTAGGATAGACGAAATAGTTCCTCTATACTTGTAAGAGAATGGAAAACAGAAAAGATGGGTTCTGCTGGGGGCAGGAGTGTACAATTGGCAACAGGAAGATGAGTGAGTGCAACGACTTCCATTTCCCTTTAATGAGAGAGGCAAAGACATTTGACTGTCAAGAACAGGTGAGGTAAC
Organism: Myrmecophaga tridactyla; assembly: GCA_004026745.1. NCBI lineage: Eukaryota > Metazoa > Chordata > Mammalia > Pilosa > Myrmecophagidae > Myrmecophaga > Myrmecophaga tridactyla. Next base: position 19,009 of record PVIY010014311.1, on the reverse strand, counting down.
TGGAAATTTTTAAAAAGAAAAAAAAATGTCAGAATATAAATTTAATGTGACAATTCGAAGAATTTACCAGAGAATTATAAGAGAATTGCCAAGGAGTTTAAGGGTCTATTTAAGACTGGTATTCTTGGATTTATAGAGGAAATATTCCACTCTGTGACTTTCTCCAGCAGTTCTAGGCATGTTTGTATAACCGCAAGGCAAAGTTGTTAGTTGGGTCTACTCCGGGTTGGGATTACAAGAGGGATGGATAGAAAAAAGAAGAGGGTTTAGTACATTTCCAGGAATGTCACAGCAATAGCAGACCTGTAGCCTATGCTAGATCACAAGAGCAGTGGACAAAGTAGGCTGACAGCTTCAGAGAGAGCAGAAGGGTCAATGAAGTTCCACATGAGGTCTCAGATCGGTTATAACAGAAAGTGAGCACACAAGGTGGTAGGGGAGGGAGGTTAAGATTTTTAATTAAAGGTTTTGAAAGTAAAGCAATTATGTGTATATGCCATATATTCTTTATTGTCCTGAGTTAGTGAACAGAAAAATATAGAGAACAAATGTTGCCCCATCTCCACCATAGGTTTCTCACCTTGGTCATCTTTCCATCTAGGATGTTTATTGGTAGCCCTCTTTCCTTGAAGGCAGGTTTTGAATTAAAAATTCTCATGGTATGGCTATGACTGTAATCAGCTTCATATAATAAATTAGACTCATCATTTTCCTCCCACCCCTAAATCAGCTCCTCTTCATCTGTGATATTCCTGTGAGTCAAAGTCACCTTTTACTCTCCCCCTCCCACTTCCTCTGTACTCTTTAATCACCTGTCCACAAGCTCCAGTGATTATGTCTTCACAGAGATTCTCATATCCATACCTTCTTTACATTTCCTTTGTTATCAGTTGAAGTCAAGCTAGGGCATCTCATCCTTAAACTCTCGTAATTGCTTCCCAAAGGCCTTTCTTGCTATAATGTTCTTCCTTCATGGCTTCCCTTGCCTCAGTAACTTTAATATTTGCCATTTTCTTCAAGATAATGGTCTTGTTTATTTTGTCTCTCCACCCATATTATAAGCTTCTTGAAGGAAAGAATACTATCTATGCCACATACATATTGATAGCCTTCTTTAAATAGCCTAGTTTGTAATTATTCATCAATAAATATCCTTAATTTAACACAGTAACTGAACTCTGAAAATGTTGTGCATAATACCAGCTTTGTCAAAAGATCAATAAAAATGCTTTAGTCTATGTCTTCAAAAGGAGATTCTTACCTTCTGTACCTAATTTTAATAAAATAACATTTGACAGGTAAACTCATACGTGGCCAGTACTCTATTGCAGATTTCAGCCATATCTCTAAGGTATGTTTGGTAGCACTTGGGATACTCCTAACCCAGCCATGCTTGTGACCTCAAGTTTTTTCAGACTGATGGTGCTTCCCCTTTGCTGTGTGATTCTACAAAGTGATCTGTAATTTTTTTAATTTGTTCCTTGCACTTGGACTGTTTAACTTTTGGTCAAGAAACTCGGTAAAAGTTGAAAGCTTGAACCTCTGTTCTCCTAAGGTATTAGAGCACAGGCCATCCAAGACAAAATTGTGAAGAATGCAGAATTATTTTTTCCACAAATGAAGCTATGCTTTATCTCAGGTTCCTCTGAGATAGCTTTCCCTCTATACCTAATTCATGTGTAATTTGTCTTTCTGTTCTTTGTTCTGTCTAACCTTATTAAAACAGCTCTTTAAGACAGTATGCCATCTCTCTATATGTATATCTGCAATACAATATATAGAAATATATATCATTTTTAGCTCTCAATTTTTAATAGCTAGATTTATTTTAATTATAAAAGAAAGACAAGCTACAATTTAAAAATTTACAAAACAGTAATAAAGAATAAAAGTTATTTAAATGCCTATTATCCTACTATCCAGAGGAAATTGCTGGAAAAATGTGTATTTCCTTCCAATCTTTTTAATATTTGAACATTTATTTGCTTCTTTTTTAACAGCATTCTATGTATAATCTGTCCTGTTTTTTTCCACTTGATATGTTAGCAAAACCAGAATTTTTCTCTGGAAAAATATACTTGTTTATAATTGGACAAGTTCTTAACCATTAATCTGGAAAGCTTCTGAAGTATATTCTCAAGCATCATCCCCCAGAGATATTATTAAATAGGAAAAAATATTCTATTTTAACCAACATCCCAAGTAATACTATTTTACAGGTGCCTTAGACTATTATATTGACTTTTTTGAATATCACAAATCATATTGGATTTTTTCTCATAATAGAAGAAGTAACTGGTTGCATCAATCACTCTTTTGTCAGAATCCTTGACTGGCTCTGCATTCTTCATATTACCCACACTAAAAATCCACAAGCATGGATCAATCCCATTATCCACCCTCTCTACTTCTGCATCCACACAGAGATTATCTCCCAGTCATGTGATTTATCACTGATAATTTCTAATTCCTTTAATTAACTCTAAGGTCACTAATGACCTCCTAGTTGATAAATCCAGTTTATAATTTTTAGTCTTAATACATAGCTCTCTGCAGCATTTACACTGCTTTTGCTTAAAACTCGTTTTTCATATAGTATCCATCACCACTACTTTCAACGGATAATTCTAACATTAGATTGGTCTTTCTCAATTTCATTTCCAGGCTTCTTTATCTGCCCTCAGCACAGTTCTCTTCCTCTAAAAACTCCCAATCATTCATCTAATCTCCAGAACCTATGCATGGGAAATCTCCCTCTGAAAGTTATACAGATACCTCAAATATAACGGGTCTAAAACTAAGGAATAGGGATCCTCGCTCCTCCACTCTACCCTATCTCAGATAAAGCCATTTCCAACTCTGGAATCATCCTTTGTGTTTGTTTCTCCCTCATCACTATATCCAATAGGTCACAAAGTTTGAGCTAAGACTGGGATCGGATTATCAAATCAGACTCACATGAATCAGAGGTCAGAATATCATGTACCACTAATAAGTTCAGGTCGAAGCAAAGAGAGGCCTGGGAAATAACCTACATCTTCCAGATAACTTCTATCCAACATGGGACATCCACTTTCTGGCCCATAATGATTAAAGAGGTCCAAGGGAACTCCAAGGGCACGTTCATGGAGCTCCTCACACGGACAGGGTCACATAAACCTCTACATTTTATATCCCCAGAGAAATGAACAGTTATATGATGCCCCCCAGAGAGCCATGACTCATAGATTCTGTACTAATTTACTATCAGTCATTCTTTAGCCAGCATGATCTGGTAAAGGCCTTCAACAGATAAGGTCACTTTCTCTTTGAAACACTGTTGGTCTGTTTGCCTGGAGATCCAGTTTACAAGATTACACCAGGACACCTACCTTCTTTTCCTTCTCCCAAGATATTCCCCTAGAAAAGGAGATAAGTAAATCAACACCCCAGGGAAAGCCGTTGGAACCCAGAAGCCAGGAGAGAAGGCCAGCAGATGTTACCCTGTGCTTTCCCAAGTAACAGAGAACCTCAGATGAAAGCTAGCTGCCTTTTCTCTGAAGAACTATGCATTTTTAACTAAATAAATCCCCTTATTAAAAGCAGCTCCATCTCTGGTGTGTTGCATTCTGGTAGATTTAGCAAACTAAAACAGCAGCTATGGATGTGGGGAAGCTAAAGTTGGTGGCTGGTTGGTGGCTGTTGGAAAGGTTCAGGCTAAGGATGAGCCAATGTGCTCTAATGGAGATGGGGAAGAAGGAATGAATTTGAGTGCTATATATCTAGCACATTCAACTGAACTTTGGAAGGAAGACATTAGAATATCTGACAGCAGTCCTGTGATTCACTTATCTCCTATGATATTGTGAGGAGCTTCATAAAAACTCCTTGGAGACTACATTCAGGTGTGTGCAAAGAAATATGACTACTTGAGACTATGGTACCTCACTGCAATAACAAAACCTAAAATGTAGTATAGGTTTAATACAGCAGGAAGGCAGTCAGGTGATAGGTCACAAGGATAAAGATATTACAGATGGGAAAGTTGGCAAAAATTATGCAATAGTGAACATTTGGTCAAATTATGATCTGCTGTACCTTAGAAGCAGATTGCATGCCAACTAAAGCAATCATGTGAAATAAAATACTAGGAAATCTCAGAAATTAGTGTACATTATATGTTTCCTGCCTCTATCAGCAAAGTCTTTCAAGAGAGATGAAACAAAATCCACCTAGCAAATGTGCCAGAAGAACCAGAAGAAAACACAGCTCTTCTAAGGAAGATGTTTTTTCCCCTTAGCCTGCAGCCTGCAAGAGAAATTGAAAGGTCCCAGAATTTGGAAACATATTGAGTTGAAAAATTCAACTGTTTCTATACTACAAGCCAAAATAGTTGAAAGCTGGCTATGCAAGCAATTAATCTACCATTAGTTAGACTTAATGCAGCAGATCAAAAAAGCATCAAGTTTCTAACTGGCCAAAAATTAGACAGTTTGAGCATGACAAAAATAATAAGTGTCATTGGCTAAAACAATGGAAATATAAAAATCCACAATTTCACAACTACACTCGAGAGAAAAAGAGAAAGACAGTAGCAGAGACAGAGACAGGAAGCAGAAGAGGAAAAGGACTACCATGATGAGCAGAAAGAGGTAAGGAAAGCACCAAAACACCATAATAATAGCAACAACTCACTATCATTGGAAATTACTAGGAAACCAATTCCTTATTTTGAAAAAATGGTAATAAATTAGGAGAAAGTATGCATTTTTCCTGCCGTTCTGTAACCTAGAGTTAAGAGTTAAAAAATGATTATAGTTACTGAATCATTATATGGATGCCTTTTTACTTTATAGTATATTGTGGAGTAGCCAAAAGTAAATACTGAAACTACTGAAACTCAATGAACTGTAACCCAGTTGCCTTTATCTTTGATAATTATGCTTTATTGTATGACTATATAATCTTTACAATGTGACTGACTATAAAGCCTCATGATAACTCATGACTGGCCCCACTTGTATGCCCTTATCTTGTTTTACAACTTTGCAGTCTTGTGACCACATAGACAGTCTTTTAAATGTTCATTAATGAAGGAATTTGAGTCAGCTCAGAACCAACACACCTCAATTACTAGGCTATCTTTCTAGACAAAGATAGTCTAACCAAATTGGGCCACCTACATATGCAATAGCTTAAATCTTAACCTATGGGTGACCTGTATCTCATTATTATACTAAAAATCATGCCCATTATCATGTTAAGGCTGCCATTCTCTTAGATATATTCTATAACTAAGCATGTAATCAATATGTACATGCTCAGTAATTAGACTATCTGTAACTTTTTCATCTTAAGCCATTATATTCATTATCCTAAACCTGCCTGTCTTTGACTACTATACAACTCTCAGAGTTATGGAGTTCATGGAGACAGATTTAAGGTTCATAGGCCTTCTATTCTTTTCACTTGGCACTTTGCAATAAAACTCTCTCCCTCTGAAACCCTGTTGTCATAGTTTGGCTGCTATGCACATTGGGCAGAGAATCCCCACAATGATAGGCATCATTTCCTCTACGGATTGTATTTTCTTGAGTAAAAGTTCATTATAAAATTCCAGCTAGTAAATGTGGAAGAATTTATAAAATTAGAAAATAAAAACTTTACATTTCCTAATGTAATATTTGAATCAGGCAATGATCATCAATGATAAAACTATTTGATGAAAAATTAATCAGCACTTTCATTGGAAAGATCTGGCTGATACCACTCATATCTGAGGATTCATCTAATTATTATTAAAAATGGGACATCTAGACATTGTATGCAAAATGGAACACACAGACTAGTCTCATAAGGAAAAAGAGAACCTGAATATATTCAAGCTAGAGTCAATATCCACTTACCAAAACTCTAGAAGACATGACACCAGAAGAAACCAAGCAGCCATAACTGGGCTATGGGGCATAATCAGGTCAACAGACTGTGTTTCTGTAGCAAGTTAACAGCATTACATATAAAGAGAGAGACCCAGAGAGAAGGAGAGAGAGAGAAAGTTGAGGAACCTATCCTTTTAATAATAGACAAGATAAATAAAAATAAAATTTACTGTCCTAAGCATTAAAAATAATTAAAAATATCTGTGAGACAATCTTGGAAATAATTATGAAAAAGGAACAAATAATGCCAAAAAAGTAGTATTTTTGTTAGCATTGATATTGGAGTAGTGATTATATAGAAAATATTCATTTTTTAAAGATAATAAAGTATGCAGGGGTAAAATAATGTAATCCTTTAGATTTGCTTTAAAATGCTTCAGCAAAAAAAAAATCGCAATACTTTGAGTATTGTTGAATGCAGGAGATGAATATTGGAGATTTTTCAATCTCTCTTCTTTTATTATTTTAAAAATTCTTATAATATAAAAATACAGATTAAAAAAGAAGCAGCAAACATAAAATCTAAGTATAAATACAAAACTGCAACTTAAGCAGGAAGTATGACTGTCACACAAAGGCAGCTGCCCTGCTGACAAAGCTGGTCTTAAGCCAGTAATTTAAGAAAGGATGGACGATTCACAGGAGCCATAAAATAATCATCAGATCTAACTATGTTACACAAGGTTCTGGTTGTCTCTCTCTCATGAAACTGAAGAAGAGTACACTATGATTTTGAAGGAATTATTATGTTAAAGAAATTGCAAGGCTGGCCATAATCAGCCTGCAGCTATTTAACCCCTAAAACCACTTCCAAATCCCTGACCCTACAAATTTTGGAAATGAGCTGTGAAATCTGCATAGCTACAAGGAGGATGTACTGCCCAAAGCCTACTTGACATGTTGCCACAGGGAACAATTAACAGGAAATAATCTCCCAAAACATACAGAAAAGACTAGGAAGGACAATAAATAGAAAGAAGTTTTACTCAATGATGGAACCAGGTAGTACCTGGTGGGTTTAACAAGGAATTTATTATTTATTGACAATAAAGGGGCCTGGAACTGCTGTGCGATTCTCATTCTCCCATTCTTAGAACAGAAGTATTCACTGAAATTATCCTGTTCTACTTGTTATGGATTGAATTCTGTCCTTCCAAAGACATGCCAAATCTTAATTCCTGGACCTGTTGATATGAACTCATTTATAAATAGGGTCTTTGAAGATGTTATTAATTGTTGGGGGGGGGCAAATTGAATCAGGGGGGCCTTAATCCATGTGACTGGAGTCCTTATAAGCAGAGGAAAGTTGGACACATTCAGGAAGAGATGACCAAAGGAGACAGATGGCCATGTGAGAGAGACAGAAATTCAATTATAGAATGTCTGCAAGCCATCACCAGAACACTACAGACTTCAGAAAAAGTGTGATTCAGCCAACACCTTGATTTTGGTCTTCTAGCCTCCAAAACTGTGAGACAACAAGTTCCTGTTGATAGGTCAACCACTCTGTGTTCTTTTTTATACCAGCCCTGGCAAACTAAGGCAGTTTTTGGTACCGGGAAAGAGGGTGCTACTGTAACAATACCTAAAAATATGGAAGTGCCTTTGGAATTGCATAATGGTAGAGGGTGGAAGAATTTTGAGGCCCTTAAGAGCAGAAGCCTAGATTTCCTAGAAATAAATTGTTGGTAGAAACATGGACATTAAAGGCAATTCTGTTGAAGGCTTAGAAGGAAATGATGAATATGCTACTGAAAACTGGAAGAAAAGCATTGCTTATTATAAAGTGACAGAGAACTTGGTGAAATTGTGTTCTGATGTCACATGCAATTTATAACTGATGAATGTGGAAATTAGTTGAGAAGATTTCCAAGCAAAGTGTTGGAAGGTGCAGCCTTGTGTTTCCTTGTTGCCTACAGTAACATATAAGAGGAAAGAGATGAATTGAGGATTGAGCTGTTAAATATTAAAAGGAGCCAACACCTGATGATTTGGAAAATTCTCAGTCAATCCAGATAGCTTACCCTGGAAATAGGGCTGAGTGTACAGCTGAACAATTGTGTGCTAAAGAGAGTAGATGTATGACCCACCAATCCATCAGCTACCTCGGAGGAAGTCAGGAATGGAGAGGCATTAACAAGGAAAGAGCTATAGAAGATTCTTTTGTCTACTGGCATGGACCCCCTTAAATTACATGGAAGACAAACAAGGCTTTTAGGAATTCAGTATCAGCAGAAACTCTCCAGCCCTCACTAGAAGGGACTGAGGAACAAAATGAAGGAATAAAGGCCTGGGCAAAAGAGATCTCCTTGAGCCAAGATAGTGGGCCTGCCACTCTAGTATCTGGAGAGGGCAGACCAACCCCAGCCTTTGGAGAAGGGCGACCTCCACCCAAGTGTTCAAGGAGAGGACAGCCACCACTTTAATGTTCAGAGGGGGCCCATGTACCTGGGGAGGGTGGAGCAGCCACTCCACAATACCTAGGAGATAAAGTATCAATCCGAAGATTACTCCCAAGTCTTGAAATCTAATACTACTTGGCTGTTGGGTTTTCAACTTGCTTGGGATATATTTTTTCCTTCCAACTTCTTCCTTCTAAAATTGGAATGTCTATCCTATGTCTGTCTTACCATTGGATTTTGGAAAGAGATAACTTGTTTTCTAGGTTTCACAGATTCACAGAAAGAGAGGAATTTTGCCCCAGGATGGCCTACACCCATGACTAATTCGTATGAGACATGGAATTTAGAGTTGTTACCAAAATGGATTAAGGCTTTTGGAATGTTGTGATAGGATGAATGCATTTTGCTTGTGGGAAGAACATATCATTTACAGATGTGGAAGGTAGTCCATTATGGATTGAATCGTGTCCCCCATAGAAACATATTCAATTACTAACACATTTGTAAATAGGATCTTTGAAGATGTTATAAATTAAGGTGCGGCCAATCTGAATCAAAGTGGGCTTAACTACAATTATGCAATCTGAATCATCAGGCCTAACTACATCACACAAGTTGTATAACTACATTATACAACTACATTCAATTAAATATGAATGAAGTCCTTATAAACAGACAAAATTTGGACATAGTATGAGACAGGAAACAAACAAATGACAAGGATCACAACTGAGTTAGGGATTGCCAACAAGTCACCAATAGGACACTAAAGACTACAGAGGATGCATGATCCTGCTGACACCTTGATTTTGGACTTCTAGCCTCCAAAACTGAGGCAAAAAGTTATTATTTAAGCAAACAAGGCATGGTTTTTGTTACAGCAGCCCTGGCCAACTAAGGCGATATTTTATATTATTTATTGAATATATCAGGGACAAATAACATATTTAAATAAGTTATTTCATAGGTGACTGTTCCACAAGGAATCATATTAAGACATCATACAATGTACCGTCCATCACACAAACATGGGGGAAGGGCTGATGAGATTTTGGGTCTCCTCTTTGTAGAGACAGTTAGTAAATATTCATTTTCATGAGGAGCAGTTTCCTCATGTGGCAGGAGCATATTGATGATGCTACAGTTAGGAATGAAATTTTACTAGGGTAGAAGATGACCAAAAAGATAGACTGGAGCAGATCCGCTTGATCAGCTCCTTCACAATCTTTACAATAGACTTCTAAATTACAGAGACTGGGAGAGCTAAAACTACATTTTTCACCATTACTAATTAGAGAAATGAAATTTAAAAGAAAAATAATGAAATATCACTTTACAACAACTTTGGCAAATATTAGAAAACTGAATTTTGCCAAGTGTTGGCAGAGAAGTGGTGATAATGGAATCCTTACACACTGCTGATAGGAGTGTAGACTGGTGCACACATTTGAAGAGCAACCTAACAGGACTTAATAAAATGAAATGTACACATACCCAGTGACCCAACAGTTCCCCTTCTAGATGTATATTTCAAAGAATTGTCATGGAGGTCCTAGTGGCTTTGGCAATGATCAGGTTGGAGGCAAGATGCAGATCAGTAGAAGAAAGGTTTGGTAAAATAAAAAAAAAAAGTGCTTAATGAGAAAGATAAGATAAATATGTATGCAACATTTTTTGTTTTGTTTTAAAAGCTATGTTTCCCTGAAAGCTGAGATTCCATTTGTGATCCTGATTCCACAACTAGACATCCCCTTGAACTGAGACCTATGGGGAGACAAAGTGGGTGCTGATGATCTTATTTGACGACATGGTTCCTGCAGAGGTGGTGTAGCTGGGCTCTCCAACTATACAGCGGCTTCCTGATTCTTAGCCTCCCTCGGCAGCTGTACGCTATGGTGTGACTCAGAATCATTCCTGTAAGCTCAGTCCACCTGGCCAATCTGTGAGCTATGTATCATACTTAAATACTTCACGGCCTAAGTTAACTACAGTACAACCAGCTCTCTACAATTAAAACACCAGAAAAATACAGGGGGTTTGAAAACCAGGGCCTTCTCAAATCTTTTCTAGAATGATTACACGATAGAGTTTGAAAAACTATGACATACAATTTAGTTAACAAAAATTATAGCTGTTACTCCCTAGACTCTGGTAATTGTACTAAAACCGTGAAAGAAATTTGTCATTCTTTTTTTCTTTAAGTTTTAACAAATACTAAGTACTCCTAAGCTTCAGAGCATGAATGCTAAGTACTAAAGTATAATTATTATAACTATGCCTAAATAAATGGCAGCTATAAAACAGACTGCTAGAAAAAAAACTAAGTTTATTTTACAGTTCAAACATGCTAACACGGGAAGTAAAAATTGGAATGTTTTAATGGCTGTTATGTGCTTTAGAAATAAATCCATACAGCAGAAGAAATGCAAATGATCATACTAAACTAGAGCAACTTCATTGCTAGACTTACTTGCATATTTATTATTTTTTCCATTTACCAACAACACTAACAATTCTTAACAAGTTGCATATATTCTTGTTTCAAAGCAAATGTTTATCACTTTACCACTGTCTACTAGCATACTAAATCAACCCAGTCCAGACCCACCTGACTAAAATGAAAAGGAATACCTCCTAGCTATTTCAAATTTAATCTTACAGAGCACTTGTCAAAGGTACCCAGAAAAAGTCTTCATTTTAACTTGAGAATTTTTCCTGCGAAACAGGCAATATTAAAGTAAATATGACAAAATTTGGACCCTTGAATAGATTTTACATTTTTTCAAGTGGTCAGTTTCTCAGAAATGGAGTCAGGTATAATAGAACATAAAAATTATCACTTCCAAAATGTTAAGTTTATCTCTAAATAGGAATTTTTTAGCAAAAGGCCAAGATCAATAATAAGGTCACATTTTCTAACACAAATTGGCCATTATTCAACCATGGTTCGGAGGGCAATCATTTTTAATTGCCAACACTGACCATGGATCATATTGATGCTCACGTGTGTTGGTACACATACACCCACACACACACATACACAAAAACACACACAATCAGGCATAGACTCTTATCAAAAGTCAGTAACAGATAATGTCAATCTTCAGCCATGAGCAAGTGGCATATTGCATGGAGACAGGACATGCCACTCGCCTAACATGTGCACTCCAGACCCAAGCAGTGCACAACATGGGCATCTAAATGTCAGGGCCCTGGTCATGAAGGCAGGAATAGTGTCCAGTATCACTTACTGCTATACCCTCAGCATTTAACAGACTGCTTAGCATATAACAACAGTTAATAAGTGCGTGAATAATTAGAAATGGTCTAAATAAGAGATATGACTCAGAAGCTTAAAACTAATCTAATTTGGATTTCTCTCCGTTTGAAAGTTTTACATTTGTGAATTTAAAAAATAAATCATTAAATGAGATAGTGCATGTAAAGGTTACACCCTCAATAAATGTTTTATTAATAGCAATAAACTCAGCATATTCCCTTTAAGAAATGACAGTCTCTGACACACTAAAGAACAAATATTCTTCCTTTATTCAGCAGAGTACTTGACACTTATGGCTTATGACATTCCATGAAGGTAAGATCAAAATGATGATTAATTTCTTTCATATTCTAAGAAGAACTGGAGAGCACAAAAGTAAAATAGCATAAAATAAAATAAATCTACATTCTGATGAGGGTTAACACTCTAGCCCAAGAGTGTTTGTCTATTGACAAATCTATTTCTGTTTTTATCCTCAGGATCAATATTACAGGAATTCATCCTAAAAATCACCATATAGATTACACCATGGATTTGTGACCACCATGCTGCTTACTTCTGACACTCACTCGAAAGCTGCCACTAGAGAAATTTTTCCTCATCAAAAGCAAAAGGCCTTTTGGAATTGTATGCATAAATCTCTACCCACTCATTGCCTGTAAAGAAAGTGCTAACACTTGCAGCCTCCACCAAAAGGAAGAGGTCAGAATATTAGAGAATTACCTCCAAATGACTGCAAAATCTGCATTACATCATACTGTCTTCTTCAAATACTTGGACTTTTAGCAACTAGAAAACGTATTTTCAAAATGTGTCAGAGCATTTTCAATAGGGACTGATGGAGTAAATAAAAAGCTAGCGTGGGGTGGGCCATGGTACCTCAATGGCAGAGTTCTTGCCTGCCATGCCGGAGACCCAGGTTCAATTCTCCTGCCTGCCCATGAAAAAAGCAAACAAAAAAGCTTGCCTATTTTCCTCAAATTTTGAAGATAAGTATTTGAATTCAAAAACTTACCTAAAATTTTTGGCTAAGATACTCAAACTCTGAGCAATGTTTGAGCCCACTTGGCACTGTGCTAGTTTGCTCTCTTGCATAAAACTGCTGAAAATCAAAGCTGAAAGCCCTCATCAGAAATACAGACGGGCTGACCAAGAGGTGCTTTGCCCCATGGTTTCTGAGGCAATGTCTTTTGAATACTAGTTATTCTTATGTCAAAACTGACCAGCGACCAGCACTGGATTTGGAAGAGTGTATGCTTTTTTTTTCTTTAAGTAATGAAGAGCCAATTATAATAAATTTATTTTAATATGCTGCAGTCGATTTTATCTGTAGTAGCTCTGATAAAGAAACATTTCACTAATAATAACAGGATCCTTTCAGAGCAATTTTGAATAAGTATTGTTTTTAATCGCCTCAAAAAAAAGGAAGAAATTTGGTACTGAAAATTAATAATGAAGAGAAATTAGATTAGCCATTTATTTTGAGAACATTATTACATTAATAAATGAAAAGAGTTAAATTTTGTTGAGCATTTAACTGGTGCCTTACGCTCTTCTAAGTATTTTATATGGATTATTTCATTTTCATCCTCATAACAAACCTATGAGGGGAATACTATTGTTATGGTCACTTTCCGTTCAGGACAGAGAATAAATGATTTTCCCAAGATCTCAAAGGTGGAGCCAGAACTTGGCAAGAAGTCTGGCTAGAAAATATTAATTCTCAGTGTTCAAGGATGTATTTTCTAGCTGTGGGGAACCAAGAGATTTTTGGCCTCATCTCTCTAAACGCAGTACAGTGCTCCTTATTCTCTATTCTCCCTGTACCAGAAATTAGACAACATGTCTACTTATACAAAACGAAGAAAGACAGCAACATACTGTGAAGCCCTTCTATCCTCAGAGTTCTTGCCATTGTAACCAATGAAAGAAGTGGAGAAAACAGAACAGAATGGACAAATCACTCACTATTATGGTGACCTGAAGCCAACACTACACATTTCTTTTCTTGTATTTAAGTCACTTTTATCCTACCTAAGTAGGGTTTAATAGGAGCATAATTAGAGTATTGTAGAAATAATATTCTAAGTTTAGCACGTGAGCAAGTATTGAACTAACAAGCAATCTACCAGGTATAATGAAGATGTGTGCTATTATTACCAGCAAAGTTGGTTTGTTTTTCTTAACTGTTTAACTTAACACAAGATTTTATTGGTATTATAAAACTGAACATTAAACAGTTATACCTGTTAAGTAGATTTTAAAACCGAAGAAAGAATAGGGATTGCAAGATAGGGTTGAATTGATACGCCTCGCCTTTGCAAATACTTAATAATATAACCAGATTCTTCCTGAACTTATGTTATACCACAAAAGGACTTGACCATGTATGGAGGCAACAATCACTCCACATTCTAAGATTTTTTAAAAGACAAGTTCTCAATATTTTAGTTGGGCATGTGCTGGGGTAGAAAGCATTGCTCAACATCTTTCATTCAATAAAAAAAAAGGGAGTTAATTACCAATCTTTGTATCTTCCATCCCACCAGTCATTTAAGTATATATAACTATGTATGTGTTAGTGTGTAAGCATGCTCACAATGCTAATAACTTTTTCTAACATTACTTTATCTCCCATTTTTTGTTACTATTTTGCTTATTTTCATTATAAGGATCTGTGTAACAACTTCTACTGTCACTACCCTGCCTCATACTAAAGAAACCCTCCATAACATACTTCACAATTACAAAAATGTTACTGTGATCACTTTTAATGCAAGGTATTTGTCAGAACTATGTGTGCACCTCTACAGACTGATCATTTGCTCAAAACCTGAAATTTAAAGTGAAATAAAACCAAATCTCAAAATCAGTAGCTACCTTAATGGAACTTCCAACACCTATGGTTCATTTATTAATTCACCCTTCTGTTCAAAAACTTAATATTTATTGAGTGCTTAATGTAGTGCCAGCTACTGCACTGGGGACTGAGGACACAAAGTGAGATTCAGCATCAGCTCCCCAGAAGAGAGCAACATGAAAACAGCTCAGAGAGAAACTTGAAAACAGATAGTTACATGTGGTAGGAAATACAATGAGGGAACTATACCTAGTGTATTATGAAAAGATATAGGCATGCAGAACTCAATGTAGGATTCTACAGCAAGTAATCCACACAGTATTATATCACCATGATACAGAGGGTACACTAAAGAAGGGAGGAGTCAGGAAATAATTTGTAAATAATACAACCAAGCACAGAATTCTTCATATATTTTTATTTTTGAAAAAGCAAAATACAACTAAACATACACAGTAATTAGGTTTCCTGAAATGTTTCCTCACATTTCTGATGATGAAAGTGTCTGAATGATACACACAGGACACCCATATTCAAAACAGGAGCTGGAGGTTCACCATTTTATAAATTTAGAACTTAAATATATAAAAAGTAGTTAATAACTACCCGTTGGAATGACTTGCAATCTTGTGAATAAATTTATTCTAATCTTTAGATAATTCCTTGCAAAATCTCTGGTACTACAGTCTCTCATTACTAAAAGAATTTACTCACTTAAAAAAGTCACCAGCATATCTTACAGTTTTAGGGCTGCTAAGTGCTGATAATTAACCCAAGCACTCTGAAGTTAATTCAAGACAGGCTTTAAAAACTACATCTGTAATTAAATAGATTTAAGGTTAATCCAAAACTCTACTTTCCAAGTATTTCAAATACTTCATATAGACCTCCACAATACTTTAAACCTTCAAAAATTTGAAAAGCCACTCCTAATACTCAGCAGGTACTTAATTGCTTTTTGAACATTGTTATATCCACAATGCCAGTTCACAGGAACGTGATGAGAACTAAACGAAGTAATTTACATAAAACATCTCAAAATTAGACATATAGTAAATTTTCTGTATTTTGGAAAGATCAACTTTTCCTGTTTACATGGAAAATATTCAACACCAATATTTATAATACTCTTTGTGGAAAAGATAAGTATTACACTTTTATTATCTAAGATGTCAATAAAAATGTTAATATCACTAAATGGTAAAACAAAACAAAGCCAAAACAGACTGCATAGAAGCCATAACTTAAAAAATACATTTGTAGAAAGTACTCATCTACATATGAATAGAAAAAAGACTAGAAGGAAATGAATAAGATTTTATTAGCAGTCATTTGCGATGATTTATTCTATCCTGTTTTTTTATTTTTTAAAACTCCTAAATCTGCATGTATTACACTTATAATAAACAGGAGTATTGTAAAGTGGCAAATGGATAGTCATTTTCATGTTTTAGATAATGCCAGTGAATTATAATAATAGATGATTTCATACTTATTTCTCTTTTTTGCCCCCAAAGAGGATATAGATTTTTAACATGCATACACAAATTGTGAGTTCTGACATCCTAAGCTACAAGAGAGAAAGAACATTGCCAAAGAAGCTTGAAATGCCATTCAGTCTTTGGGCTTCATTATCTGAAGAAAGATTGACCCACTGAGAGCTGTAGTAAAGTTGGTGGGGGAGGTTAAAGCCAAAGCACTATAAAAAGATCAATTTAGAGACAATGAAATACCAGGCTTTATAAAAGTATAGTGCCCTTAAAGAACGCAGCCTTTTTGTACTCCTAGGTTATTGTCATGTTTTCCCTGCTTTATTACCAAAACTATTTGCATGTATCAGAATCTTGTTATTTTAAAAGTTATCTGTTCCTTTTATTTCCTATTTAGCCACGTGGATGTAAAAATTGTCACACTATAATTATAAAAATGACTAGTAGGTCTTCACAAGGAAAAGAATTAACTAAAGAAAGTGATTAAATTTCTTTTCCATAAAACAGAATTTTCAAAGTAAAATTAGAAGTACTTTTGGACCAGGAAAAGATATACAATTTTAAAGGTATGCATCTAAATAGACTGAATTTTGAAATATGTTTCTTAGAAAGCTCTTAATGCAACAGGTATATTAAGATAGAACTGCATAGCTGTTTGAATGTTTTCAAGTCAACTAGCTTTCTTCAACCCAAAACAGTGACATAAATCAGAATGAAATTTAAAAGGGGAATATAAAAATCCATTAAGACAAATTAGTTTTCATAGCCCAGCTCAGTAATAGCCTTAATACCTAGATCTGACACTCTCATATATCACATGAACAAAAAAAGGATATACTAAACTTAGAGTAATACCAAGTATGACCTAAACAAATGTTTACCTTCACACCAAATATTGTTCAACCAACATGTGGAGTTCAAAACTCAAAATACTACAAGAGAGGAAAAATAAATCGGCACCACTTTTTTGACAAACTTACTGATTATGAGAAATAAGGGAAATATATAATGCTAATTTCAACCATGGGTGGTCTTTTCATCACATGTCAACCATATAACCATCTACTGTCTATGCAATATATTGCCAACATAAAAGTGCCATATTTTTCTGTCTAAGTACTTCTAAAAACATCATAGCTACAATTACCAGACATCCGAAAAAATAGAAAGTACAATAAATCACTGTTTTCCCCCAGAAAGGACACTCCATCTACAGTATTAGACTAGTAATATGGAATTTAACAGTACTGGTAAGCATTGCAATTTACTAAAAAGACTTGATAAATAATGAGCTAATACTGAAAATTGATAGCAGTGTCCACATGGCCCAATGAAGCTGGTAGTAAATGTTTAATATCCTGTATATAACCTTGAGCATTAGAATCCAATGACTTGAATAGAAGCACTTAAGTAGACATGAATCTAGTTCAGTATTTGTCAGAAAATAATACTAAAGTTTTCAAGTCCTGATGTAGCGGGCTAAAAGACTTCTTGGCTCTAAATCAGAAATGGGTTTCATCAGAGTCAATCCAGAAAACTGAACTGCAGTATTACTGGAAGCATAGGTGATTTGAATTTGGCCTGAAAAATTAAAGTTCCAGGAAAGATGGCGGTTATTTAATTGGCTGTTTCAAACTGCTGAAAGTCCTATCATTTAATTTCAAAATAATTTTCCAATTTACTTTGTACTTATATTATCTATAGTTATCATAAAATGAAATTAAAATGTAACATTGGCAAGAGCAATGAAACCTGTAATATGTTATTTATAGTAGTAACAGCTAACATTTGTTGAGCTCTTATTATGGAGTCAGGCATTGGTCCAGGCACTTTACATGTATTCTCAAACCCCATAAGAGCAGTACTATGATCACCTTCATCATAAAGCTGAAGAAACAGACAAAAGACTAGCAAACAATTTAAGGAAGATCAGGCATTTGATATATACCATGCCTGGGATTATTGAATTATGATTCTGCCATTTTAAGGACAGCTTCAAGCTACTAAATTCACCTGTAGCCTGAATATTAAAAGGTGTTTAAATGACTGATACATGCTATACACAAAATAAATATTTGTTTAAAGAACTAAGTGTCAAATGGAGGGAAAGAGATATGAAGATCCTCTTCTGCATCTGAAACCAAGTAGACAAATAAACTCATCCAATAATTTTGTTTTTATGAATAACAACGACAATCTTTTAAAATAGAGGTTTTGCCAAATAAGATAATTATACTCCATATAGTTAACACATCATACCTAAACTGAATAAGATTGAAGTACAAAAATTTTGTAGTGTATTTTCATCCATGAAATGTAAAAGGAATTTTATTCAAAATAATTTGTGAAAATGATATGCTGTGAGCTGTGCAAAGCATTATATAAATACATATGTAGTAGTATTTAAGATAAAATTTGCATACCAAATGAAAAATGGCAACTTTGGATGGTCAATAACCGGATTACCCCTTCAAAAATATTTCATCTAGAATTATATATTTCCCCCTAAAGTTAAGATAACCAGTGAAGAAAGCTCAACTGCGGATTGCCTTCTTGGATTTCTGGGACTTTTACAAATGAATCCTCACAGCTTCATTAGTTATACGAGTACCCGGCAAGTGCTTATTCATAATATGAATATTATATTTTGCTTAACACTTCCTTCTAGCTCCATAAGTGAAACAGACCCTGAATTCCAAATCACTCTCAGGCTATTGTATCAGTTAATATGGTTGAATATCCACTTTCTATATATATATATACATATATATTTTTTTACATGGGCAGGCACCAAGAACCGAACCCGGGTCTCTGGCACTGCAGGCGAGAACTCTGTCTGCTGAGCCACTGTGGCCCTTCAATATATTCTAAGGGCATTTTTTCCCAATTTAGAGACAATCTATATTACCTCTTCACAATCAAAGTAATGAATAGTTTCAAGTACACAACTTTCTAGGGAAAAACAAAGAACCAGAACAGTTAGACTTCCAAAATGCAAAATCTCAACACTGCAGAACACCCATGCTTACAATCTTCTCTAACAAAAATTTCTAACCCAT
>PVIY010014310.1:0-56756 GCA_004026745.1 Myrmecophaga tridactyla | reverse complement strand
GCTGTGCTACGTTGCATTCTCTCATTTAAGCACCAGCCAATTAAGCCAAACGTCACTCATTGCAGCAGACACGCCTCCTAGCTGACTGCAGATGTAATTGGCAACAGATGAGGTTCACATACCGTTGGCTTATGTCCGCAGCAACAAGACTAGGTATGCTCACCTGGCCAAGTTGACAACTGAATCTAACTAACACAGACAACTACATCTTTGTCTCCTTGGAAATGGTCTAGTCAAACATTTCAAATTCCTCAATATTTACTCCAGTAATCTTAGAAACTTCCCACATACTGTGTAGAGGATTGTTTTCAGATGGACTCTTGAAGGGTAGCAAATGTTTGTTGCCTGTTTGTTTCTTTGAGAACAGTGATGGTGGGGGGAGGGGACAGAAAGAGAAATGTCACATTTTCTGTGACATTAACAGCAACTCCATTCTTTGCGGTCCCATGGAATAAGAGATACAAAATTGGACAATGTTGTGCAGAACCTGAAACTTTCTCAACTTTCTGCAAATGCCAGCTATCATTCAAGGTTTAGCGATCATAATGCATTCTGTGTTGCCCATATTCTTTTGTGCTTATGTTCTTGATAGCTAAAACCTGTATTTGTCTTGTTACTAAAAGGGGTAAATATTTGACCCTGGAATGATAAATAATAATAGTTTACAGCTATAAAATGCTTTAGAGTTAAGCATTTTTTTGTACCTGATCTCATTTATTCTGAATACGTTTTATTTGGGGGACATATTAATTTCAGTGTTTTTGATGTGCCTATACAATTGTGCATATAAGGAAAAAGAAATGCAGAGAAGGTATATGTGGAAGCCAGAATAATGTCCCCCCAAAGATGTTTGCATTCTAATCCTTAAAATCAGTGAATATGTTACATAGCAGAAAGTACGGATATATAGCAAAATTGCTGATGTGTTTAAGTTCAGTATCTTGAGCTGGGGAGATTCCAGAGTACCTGGATGGGTCAAATGCAAAGTGAAACAGAAAAGCAGGAGAGTCAGTGTTAGTGGTGCAATGTGAGACCAGATGTTGCTGGCTTTGAAGATAGAGGAAGTAATATGAGTTAAAGAATGAATGATCTATAATTTTATTTTCTCCCAACTTATGTTTATATTTTGAAAATATATCATACAGATTTGTTTTTCAAAAGAAGGGAACCAGAAGTAAATACAGAATTTGATCTTAAAATGGCAAGAACTCTGAACTAACCATAATGGGATCTTAAGTGAAAATACTGAAAATGAGTACCTGTATACCAAATTCACTTGCTTTCTGGTAGTGCTTACTCTGGTTGAAATATTGGCAGCATTTGACATGTTGTATTACACACTATCACCCTTTATAAATCATTGTAATTATTGACTTCTTGCTATTCCCAAAGTCCCACATTCAAGCAATGTGATCCCATTTTATTAGGAAAGCAGAAGCCACTGTAAGTCTTTCAAGCATAGGAGATTTAAAATATAAAATATTCCATAAAAGTTTGGAGAGAAACAAAAAGAAGGGAAAGTCACTCAGATTCATAATAAAGGAGAAGTACAAGGGAAATAGCTTTAGAGAGAGTCCAGGAACTCACGACCACTGGGAATTGCTCTGTTGGAGACTGCACTCTCTGTCACCCCTGCTGCTGCTACCAGTAGCTAAACTGCCTTAATGGAAACTCAGGAGCCCACACCATAGATAACACAATCTTCTCTAAAATGAAAAAGAAAAAGCATCATTTTCTCTTACTTTTACATCTTATCTCCTGCTAGTTTTTCCAATTATCAACATAGAATTAAAAGCCACTTGGCAAAAGAGTTTGAAAAATGTGTTTTGTGGGATTCCAGCCCCTTACAATACAGGATGGAATGTAACTGGTTGGGAAACATTAAGACAGCATAGCCCAGGTTGATGGAAAAGTTGCAGGGGGTGGGGAAGGAAGGTAAAATCACTTAAATTACTAATGGAGTAAAATCCTACTCTCCATCTCAGCCCTAGGCAAATAGCGTTACAGAGGGCCCAAGATCAAAGAGCTAAGAGCTGAGAATCAAATGACTCATACAATGACCAGAGTAACTCAACATTTATTCACTTCTTTCTCTTCATACTCTATATTGCATGCAATAACAATAAAACCAGATCTTGTTTCCATTACAGATACTGGAACTATCATTTGTGTAAATATACTATCTCTCTGCCAAGAGGACAGATGCAAAGTCCCATCCATATTCAACTCTGAGTGATGCTAATTGCTCTTCAAGTCTAGTCACCATTCATCTGAATAGTTTATAACCCCAAAATGAAGTTTGTAAAAGTAATTAACACTGATACATATTTTTTAGCCTTTCTCTCTCTCTCCTCTCCATTTGCTACTCCCATTATGTATACGTTGATGCACTTATTTGTGTCCCACATTTCTCTGAAGCTCTATTCATTTTTTAAAGTTCTTTTTTCCCTCTGTTTTTCAGCTGCATGTGTGACATTGAGTTGTGCTCTTAAAATTAATATATTCCTGAGAGTGTGAACCCTTGCATATAGGAACTTTTAATGAGGTTATGTCAGTAAAGTTGTGGCCCAGCTCAATCAGGGAGGGCCTTAATCCTATTCCTGGAGGCTTAATAAGGAAAATCATAGAGAGAAAGCTATGGAGCGAGAAGCCAGAAGCTGGAAGTCAATGGAACCACGAAACCAGGAGAGGCTGCCATGTTCATTGGCAAAAAAATCCAAGGACCAATAATTACTAGCAACCAGCATTATTACCTTGATGATGCTTTGATTTTGGGATTATCCTAATCTCATGACTGTGAGTCAAAACAGTCATATGGTTTAAGCTAGTTTATCACAACATATTTGCTTAAGCATCCAAGAAAATAAAACAGTTTTTGATCCTGGGAAGTGGGGTGCTGCTAATGCAAATCCTTAAAATGTGGAAACAGCTTTGGTTTTGGTTAATGGGTACTGGCTGGAGGAATTGTAAATTACTTTGAAGACATTGTCATTAGATATATGGCTACTAATGATACTTCCTATGAGGAATTAGAATGATAAAGTAGATTAGTTACTTGAAATTGAAAGAAAGACAATCTTTGTTATAAACTGGCATTGAAGTTGAAAAAATATATTCTGATGTTAGGCTGAAAGTGGAACTTTTAAGTTATAAGCTTCAATATTTAGCTGAAGAGATTTTTAAACTAAGTGAGCAGGGTACTACCTGGCTTCACCTTGCAGCTTATAGCAAAATGCAAGAGGAAAAGGATAAATTTAGAACTGAACTCCTGGACACAAAGAAACCAGATCGTTTAGAAAATTCTCAGCTTCCAGAAAGTGAGTTACCAGAAAATAGTGCTCCATGTGAGAGTTTAACTGAACATGGAAACAGCAAGCCATTTCCATGGATGTAAAGACAGGGACTGCAGTTATACAAGAAGGATCTGTGGAACATCTTTCTGTCTCATGGTTTGGACACTATGAACTTCATACAATGCCAAAAAAATTTTGGGAAAACTGTATGAGTGAAACCATTGTGAGTCTGGACTGAAAGGGACAGAGAAGGGACAAATTGAAGGAATAATGGCTTCAGGGGCAGACCCTTGGAAGCTGAAGCTTGAATAAAGGATATCTGCTTGGGCCAAAGGAGCAGGCACACCTATGTGTGTGAAAAGGATGAGTCTACCCTGGTACTTTGAGAGGATATTATTTCCACCCCATTATTCAGGAAAAGTGCTGCCACCCCAATGCTTGGAAATTCTTGGGCCTGTCTTGGCATTCACAGAGAACCTGGCCAGTATCCCAATGCTTAGAGAGGGTACAGCCTTCACTGTAGTATTTGGTGAAAGTGTGGCCTCTATGCAAGCACTTGGAAGGGATGTGGCTGCCTTTTCATCAGTACTAATGGACAAAACATTTCAGAGGTGATTCTTACCCTGAAATTTAATGAAGTATGCCCTGATAGGTTTCATAATTGTTTGGGACCTGTGACCCCTGTTTTTCTTCCAATTTCACCCCTCTGGAATAGAAGTGATTATCTTATGCCCGTCCCTCCACCGTTTCACAGATCCACATGCAGAGGCTAATTGTGTGCAAGGACAAACCCCACACATAAGCAACCTAGATGAGACTTTATCAATTAGCATTGTTTCTGAAATTACAGTATTTGGGATGTTTTGATGGAAATAATGTATTTTGTGTGTAGAAAAAAACATGTATTTTTGGTGTCCTGATGGTGAAGAATGGTGGTTTGAATGTTTATGTACTCTCTAGAAAGACATACTTTTAAACATAATCCATTACAATTATTGTATCATCTCACTGCTTTAAAACAATTAGAATAAGGAAGCTCATAGAGCCATAATCTAGAATACAGCTTAACCTATCACTGGGTGAGGACAGGTAATGGGAAGTTAAGACTTGAAATGTACAACATCCCTATTTGGAATGGTGAAAATGTTTGGTGATAGATGGTGGTGGTGGTAACACAAAGTTGCCAATGCAATTAACAGCACTGACATAAAAATCTGAATGTTATTAAAAGGTGAAATGTTAGATTGTATATATGGTAACAGAAAAAAAAAAAAAAAAAAACCCCGCAGAGCTACACTACACAATCAAAGAGCCCTAAATTAAACCATGGACTTTAGTTAATAGTACAATTATAAAAATGTAATAACATTAATAGTAATAAATATTCCACACTAATACAAAGTACTGGTAGGGGATAGTGTGTGGGAATCCTATGTTTTATGGATTAGTGTTCTGTAAACTCACAACTTCTGTAATAAAGAAAAAAATAAAAACAACTAATCCATCCCTACAGGTGTGAACCCATTGTAAGTATGACTTTTTGTTAAGGCTACTTCGATTAATGTGTCATCTAGCCCAAGCAGGATTGATCTTAATCTTATTACTGAAGTTCTTTTTAAGTGGGATGAAACTCAGAGAGAAAATAAGTCACAGGAAGGAAAAAGCTGAACATCAATTGAGCTCAGAAGAGAAGTGTGCCATTTATTTTTCCATGTGGCAAGTTAAGCACCAAGAATCACGGGCAGCCAGCCCCAAAAAGCCACAGTCTGTGGGATGAAGGCATCACTTTGATGAGGCCTTGATTTGGACTTTTTTCCAACCTCAAACTGTGATCAAATAAACCCCCATTGTTTAATGCAATTTGTTTCATGGTATTTTCTTGAGTAACCTAGAAAATTAAAACAAAATGTTTACTCAGTGCTTGTTTCTCCATTGTATGTTGGAAGCCCATAACTTATTTTCTAGGTACACAGAGGGGACTTGTGCACCAGGGTAGACCACGTCCATAAGAAATTTTGATGAGACTTTGTACTTAGCATCATTACTGAAATGATTTGAGGCTTTTGGGATGTTTTGAGGAATGGATGTATTTTGTACATGAACGAACATGTCTTTTGGGTGTCCAGAGGGCAGACCATGGTTGCTTGGAGCAATGAAACCAGGAAAACATTTTCTTAAAATTAATCCATTGCTGTGATTAAGAACCTTCATAAATATGATCTTTTGATGGGGTTAATTTGTTAAGGTGTGGCTTGGATGAATTAGAATGGAGTTTTAATCCATTACAGAATGCCTTATAGGAAAGGCCACATAGAGAAACATGAAACAAACAGCCAGAATTTGGAAGTTGTATTGGTTTGTTAAAGTTGCTGGAAATGCAATATACCAGAACTCATTGGCTTTTATAAAGGCAATTTATTAAGTCACAAGTTTACAGTTCTCAGGCCATAAAATTGGCCAAACTAAGACTTCCAGAGAAAAATACCTTGACCCAGAAATGGCTGATAATATTCAGGATTTTTGTCAGCTGGGAAGGCATCTGGTGATGCTGCTGCCTTTCTTTCTTGGTGTCTTATTTCAGAATGGCTTCCCCAGGGGTATTTTCTAACTATATCTCCAAACATCTGGGTCTCATGTTGACTGAATCTTTTTCCAAAATGTTTCCCTCTTTAAGGACTCCAGTAAGTGACCCACATTGAATGGATGGAGACACATCTCCATGGAAAACACCTAATCATAAGGTCCACCCACAACATTGAATTGGGATTAATGAACATGACTTTTATGGGGTGCACAGCTCTTTCAAACTGGCACAGGAGTCAAAGGAACCCAAAAGGCAAAAGAAGATACCATGTGCATTGTTAGGTGAGAGAAAAGCCAAGAACCCAGGAAAACTGGCAGACAGCCCCAGAATGCTAAAGTTTTCTGGAAGAAATCATTTTGTTAACGACACTTGATTCTAGACTTTCCCTAATTTTAAAACACATGAGCCAATAAATTCCTGCTGTTTAAGGCAGCCCATTTCATGGCATTTGTTTTAGCAAGTATATTTAAATAGCTTGCATAATCACTATTCTATATTGACGGTCACTTATTTTTTTTATCTCTAGTTCAGATCTACTGTTGAAACACTTTTTTAGTGGAGTTTCCTTTTTTATTTCAGTTATTATGATTTTCAATTCCATAGTTTTGATTTCTTTTTTTAATAATTTCTATCTCTTTATAGATATTTTCTATAATGTGATGTGATATTGTCACCATGCCTTCCTATAATTCTTTATTGATAGTTTCCTTTAGTTCTGTGAACATATTTATAATGTCTACTCAGAAATATTTTCCCATTATATCTGACAATGTCCACCCTCACAGTTTCTGTACCTGTGTTTATTTTCTGATATATGGGTCATACTTTTCTCTGTCTTTGTGTGCTTCATACATTTTTATTTGAAACTGGACATTTTAGATAATATAGCCAATTTGCATATACTTCCCTCTCCCTTCTCCAAGGCTGTTGCCTTTTTGTTTGGTGACTGGCTGGATTATTTTAAAGAAGTCTGTAATCATCCCTGTTCCCACTGCCACAGGATTAAGCCTTTTATGTTGCTCCTTAAGCAGACATAGCTTTAGGTATGCACTGTCACCCTGAGGTGACAGTGTTTATGGTGAACTCTCTTCTTTCCCTGACCACACCCAGCCATTAAACTCCATTAATTATCAGGGTGATTGCTGTTTTATTCTTATCAGTGCCCTAGTGCTGAATCTCCTCTGCAAAATAAGCTAATCATATTGTGCTACTTCGATGGGATTATTTCTTAGGTCAGTGCTTGATATTTGTTTTTAATTCCAGTAAAGCTCCTCTCAGCTTTTATTGCTATGTTCTATCCCACGAGCTAGCCAGACTGCTCTCTAGGCTATATCCTTATTAGATCCTTTAATCTCCTCCCAGTTGCCTTTTACTAAAATCTCAATTTTTCTTGGTAATGTCCTCACATTTAAAGTTCTTCATGCTCTGTTGCAAATGAACTCAGTTCAAATTTTCATAAAGTGTCTTGAATAGATGTTTTTCCACTCCCTATTTGCTCTTATTTCCATTTTCAGTGTTCTTAAATGGCTGTTTTTTATGAAAACATTTTATTCCAGTTCTCTGGGCATGGCTCAGTGGTGATTTTTCTGCTGTGATACCGGAAGTGGGTCTCACACTCATTCTTTTTAAATATCTTCTGTGACAATGCAGTTCTTTCCTGATTCTTCTCTTAGTCACCATTCTAAATCCTTGTATCATGTATCCGATACTATTGCATTTGTTTTGCTTGAGGTTTTAACAAAGCTCTTCTACTTTATTGATTATTATGTTCTTCCTTGGTTACCCCATTTAATATTCATGACTATCTTTGAATTTGTGACTTCCAAATCTAAAGTTTAACTTTAAACACCTTTCAGAGACAGAGTGTATTCCCAACTCTATTTGAAATCTTCATTTTTAATATTCCAACAAATACATTACAATTAAAAAATAAATATCTTTGCACCTATAACCTGTTTTTCCTCCTAATCTTAAGTAATGGTATAATAACCCATTCAATTTTTGAAGCCATTCACTCTTGATTTTTTAATTATTAAAAATAAATTTCATTCATGTCAAAAATTGAGTAATACTCCATTTTCTATGGAGCATGCAAGAAAACAAAAACAAATGAAAGACACAAAGTACTTGCTCTTCACTAGGTAGAACACGATGGAGAAATCTGTAAAGAAATGTTTCTCTGTGGAAGAAATACCCAATTATTTATTATTGGAGGCTGAGTAGTTGTCAGCTTCTTTAGAGAAGAGATGGAAATATTTGAATTTTAAGATTCCTCAAGTGAATAAAACATTATATGCAAAAAAAACAAGCATTGTGGCAGTTTACAAACAATACTTGTTTTTTTAAGTAGGTATTTTGTATTTTCTTAGCACTCTAAATCAAATATATATCTAAAATCTTTCAATTGACCCTCTGAAACTTAACTACAATTCATTTATCTCCTTTCAATAATACCTACAAGTCTTACTTTTCAGCTATCATCATCTCATCTCCAACTTTTGTTTTTTCTCCTTTATCTTTGTAATAAACTTTTTAATCATTTATTTGAAAACGATTATGTCATTGTCTTGCTTAAAAATATCGATTAGCTCCCATGTTCTACAAGAAAAGTGAGAATCATTTGTCTATATAGAACCATATATCTAACATAATCTCCTCTTCTTCTCTTCTACTACCTCGAAAAACACTTTCAAAATAAGGGATCTAGAGTCTCAGTGGGGAATTAACATGCTTTGAAATAACCAGTGAACCATTGGTTATATGATCTTGGATGTGCTCAACTTGAACTTTCCAGCCTTTTTCTCTCCTTGCTCCTTGCCCTCTCCCTCTCACACACTGTTCTGAAAAGCCATGGTTTATTCCTAATCCAGTCTTGTGGAGGTAACCTTCTTTTAAACCCTATTCAGTACTATATGTTGGAAGCTTGATTAAATATCTCACCCAATTTTGGGTATCAGCTTTGATTAGAAGGAGAGATGACTCCACCCATTGCAGGTGGGTCATGATTAGTTTACTAGAGTCCTTTAAAAGAGGAAATATTTTAGAGAGAGTTGAGAGCTGGTAGAGCAGAGCTGGCAGGGCAGAGCTGACACTTGGAGAATAGAGACACAGATATTTGGAGATGCTTGGAGCCCAACAGACATTGCAATGAGATATTTAGCAATCCAGAACCTACAGCCAAAGGGAGCCAAGAGATGAGGAAAGCCAGACATAGAGAAGCAAAGTGAGGAATCCCCACAGAACCAAAAGCTGAAAGCAACAGAGCTCAGGAGAAAGGGACAAGTGGTGCTAGCCATATGACTTCCCCTAACCGTGTAACTTTCAAGCTGACAGGGATGTTTCAGATACATCGGTCTTCCTTGAATTAAGGAATTCAATTCCTGGATGCCTTAGTTTGGGGATTTTTATAGGCTTAGAATGTAAACTTGCAACATTAAATTCCTTTTTTAAAAGCCATTCCATTTCTGCTATATCACATTGTGGCAGTTTACAAACAATACAGATTTTGATGCCAGAGAAGTGGGGTGCTGTGGCTGTAGTTTGCAAACACCAAACATTTTGGAATGGCTTTTTAAATGGATAAGGGGAAGATTTTGGAAGAGTTGTTTGATAGAGAAGGGCTAGAATGTTTTGAAGAGACTGTTGGTTGAAATGTGACTCTAAAGATACTTCTGATAAGGCCTTAGACAGAAATGATGAATGTGTCATTGAAAACTGGAAGGAAGGCATTCTTTGTAGATGAGAGGTGGAATTTGAAAGTGATGAACTTGGACAATTAGCAGAAGAAATTTCCAAACTGAATGTGACTGCTTTTTTGAAGTTTATAATAAAACGCAAGAGGATAGAGATAAGTTAAGAACTGAAATCCTGCATACAAAGAAAACAGAAATTGGTGTTTTGGAAAATTCTGATGTTCCAGAGAGAACCAAGTGAATAGAGCCCCATGTGGGGATTTAAGCAAACATGGAAGCAGTCAGCCATTTCAGAAAAATCCTGGATTGGAGATCAAGTTATCCAGGAAGGATTTGTGGAAAGTGCTATTGTCTGTTATGATCTCTGTGTACTGCATAGAAAACCAAGAGCTTTGTGGGATTTGCATAAATGGAATCACTGCCAGCCTGGACTAAAAGGAACAGAAAAGGGACAAATTGAAGGAAAAATAACTTCAGAGGCAGACAATAGAAATTAAAGTCTGGAGCCAGGAAATCTCAGGCCAGGAGAGTGGACTTACCCATCCACGTAGAGAGGGTGAGTTTGTCCCAGAAGCAGAGGGCAAGTCTTCTGCTTCATCGATCAAAAAGAGTTCTGCTGAAGATGGAACACATAAACCAAGGATTGGGGAGAGCCTAGCTACCACCCTATTGTTTTGAAGGGGTTGAACATGTGCTCTTGGAGATGGCAGAGATCCCAGGCGCTGCCCTGATATATGGAGAGGGTGGAGATGAGAAAAAGGTGGTCCCCCTAATGTATCCAGGCATTGCACCATACCCTAGCATTTGGAGAAAGAGAAAGGTCACTGAATAGACCCTTGGAAAGGGTAGGGCTGCCACTTTCTAAAGCTCTGAGGATAAATGACTCTCAGATTTTGAAATCTAGTGGAGTTTGTTCTGAAGGTTTTCAGAGCTGTTTGGGTCTGGCAACTCCTGTGTTCCTTCAAGTTTCTCCCCATGGAAATGGAAACATATGTTCTGTGATTGTCCCTCCTTTGTATGTTGGGAGCAGATAATTTGCTTTGAGTTTTATTGGACCACAGTTACAGGAGAATTTTATCTTAGAACAGACCATGCCTGTAAATGAATTTGATGAGATTTTATACTGTTTCTGACTTTGTTTTGTATTTGTATTGTTACTGAAATGGTTGAAGGCTATAGTTTGCTAGCCACCAGAATGAAACACACCAGAGATGGATTGGCTTTTAATAAAAGGGGATTTATTTCATTAGTTCTTCAGAGGAAAGGCAGACAACTTTCAACTGAGGTTCTTTCTTACGCAGAAGGCACAGGGTGATCTCTGCTGGCCTTCTCTCCAGGCCTCTGGGTTCCAGCAACTTTCCCCAGGGTGATTTTTTCCTGCATCTCCAAAGGCCTGGGCTGAGCTGCTAGTGCTGACATGAGGTATGCTGAGCTGCTTGGGCTGTGCTACATTGAGCTCTCTCATTTAAACACTAGCCAATTAAAGCAAACATCATTCATTGCAGCAGGCACGCCTCCTAGCCAACTACAGATGTAATCATCAGCAGATGAGGTTCACATGCCATTGGCTCATGTCCACAGCAATAGAACTAGGCACCTTCACATAGCCAAGTTGACACCTAAGTCTAACTACCACAGATGGGATGAATGTAATTTGCATTTGGAAAGAACATTTGTTTTGCTGTTCCAAAGCTTGAAATATGCTGGTTTGAAACTGTCTTGTACCCCAGAAAGGGCAAGTTCTTTAACCGTCGTTCAATATTGTTGGGCAAGATCTTTTTTATTGTTTCCATGGAGATGTGAGCCACCCAACTGTGGGTGGAAACTTTTGATTAGATGGTTTCTGTGGAGATGTGTCTCCACCCATTCAAGGTGGGGTTGCTTACTGGAGCTCTTTAAGGGGAAACCATTTTGGAAAAAGCTCAGAACCAACAGAACTTACACAGCCAGGCCTTTGGAGATGAAGATAGAAAATGCCTCTGGTGAAGATGTTTGAAATAAAAAGCCAGAGACCCCAGAATATACCAGCTATGTGTCTTCCCAGCTTACAGAGTTGTCCCTCATCTTTCTTGAACTGAGTTATCTTTCTCTGAATGCCCTAGTTTTGACATTTTTATAGGCTTAAAACTGTATAAACTTGCAACTTAATAAATTTACTTTATAAAAACCATTCCATTTCTGGTATATTGCATTCCAGCAGTTTACAAACTAAAACACACCTCAATCCATAACTTGCATGTCTTCTCCATAGGAAGACTCATTATGATTTGTTTCACAGGAACACTTGTAGGAAGTCCTGGTATATTATATACTCACTGGTACTGTCTCCTCACCTACTCATATCATAGACAGTCCCTTCCACATGGTTGTGTCAAATAAAATATTTTTATGTGGTTGAAATTCTTCTGTGGAACTTTTTTCATGTTTGCAATCTTCACAAGCTGTTTCAACTGAGAACTTGAGCAAGGCCCTCAATAACAAAGCAATCATAGGGATATTTTGTGAAGGCATTTACTCTCCAATGTTTCTCTTGACATCATAGGTCATTTCATTAAAGAACCATTAATGTACACAAGTGAAGATTTCCATGTTTTCAATACTGATTTAACTGGGGCAGAACCTATGGTAGACAAATATTATCTTGATCTGAAATTATATACATTACTTATCTATTTATATTCCCTGAAATAATATTATATTTTGGCAGATATTTTCAAGAATAAGGAGCACTGAATTAAGTTGTGCTCTACGATGCATCAAGCAGAATGCACAATTCATGTTATAACTTACTAATATATACAGGAATTCATTAACATCTTATTAGAAGTGATTATAAATAGAACATTATTTTTCATTCATATAGGAAGGGTCATACATTCTTGAAATCTTGCAACTTTTTGCTTTATGTTATTTTATTTACAGAAAAAAATGTAAGCTTATGAATAATTGTGAAGTAGAATTTTCATTTTAATGTAGTTGAATCATTAATTTAAAAGGCAACTGATTGGATTGACATTTTCACTGACCATTTACTGTTTGTTAAAATGCTTGAATCAATAAAATATTCTGTCATAATTCTGTGAACATGAATTATGAGGAAGAATGCAATTATTCAGAGAAAGTAACATGCTTTTCCTGATTAACTATAATAATGGAAATATATCATTTTATCCATTTTAATAGCAATAAATGCTCTTAATTAGACTGAGGAAAGGATGTTAACAGTCAATTAAAGAGTTGAAAGAGACAACAAGTTAATGAAAAGCACAGGAAATTTATTCTGATAACTTGAGAAGAGCTAAAAATTGTCTTTTCTTGCATAGACAATACACAGATTTTTTGCATCACTATTTCATTCTGTCTGTAAAAATAAAAGAAAATTTCATCAATGCCTAGTGCTTTCATGCATACCATTATGTATCATAGGTAGAAAAATTATTAATAGGAAATACAATGCTATTTGGAGGACACTTTATTTTAGAGTGAAAAAATTGTAATTTGGTTTTATTTTATAGGCAAAGGAAAGGACTTTGTGCTTTGGGAATTGGAAGATGACCCATCCTTATCATTTTCTTAGATCTTTCCTTATCACAATCTCCATAGGTACAAGGATAAAAATATACTAGTTACACCTGGGAGTCATTAATATATATTCCCAGTATAAAAGTTCACTCCCAAGATGTATCAAAGTTTAGAAGCACCTGATGCAAATACAGCATTAGTATTGACAGTTACAGTGCATTGCTTTTAATCCTTGTATTTCCATCTTTGAATATAAAGTAGATGAGCACAGACTGACTGTACATGCAACTTTATGTATTTGTTCACTTGCATGTGTGTGTATGTATGTGGCAGTGAAACATTATCTTTTAATATACTTATGTTTTATTTGAATATGATGAATATGGCCTCCCTCATTAAAGGAAATTGATTAGGTTTTTAATGGCCCACAATTTTGAGGCTAGGAGAAATCCAACTCAAGGCATCATCAAAGTAATGTTTCCCCCCTAAAGACTGGCATTATGGGACTGCTGCCAGTGCTCCTTGGGTCTGGGTTCTTCTGTCATGTGATGATGTACATTGTGGCCTCTTGTGGGGTTTCTTTTCTCTTCTGATTTCTGTTGACTTTCAGTTTCTGGATGCTCCAGCTATGGCTTTCTCTACATTTGTCTGAATTTCACTCTTCTTATAAAGGACTCCAGTACTAGGATTAAGACCCATCTTGATTGAGGTGGGCCACACCTTAATTTAAGTAATCTCATGAAAAGATCTTACATGCAATGGTTTCACATCCACAGAAATGGATTAAGTTTAAGAACGTTTTTTTTCTGGGGTACATAGTTCCTGCCACCACAGTAGGCTTTCCTTTTAATTTTTTATTACTTATTGTCTTTTTTTTCCTTGTGTCATATTTCTAGGTCTCTTATGATGCAAAATATTCTCTGCAGTACTTCATAATTAAATAAATATTTTGTTTGCTATGTCATTGCTGGGAAAAGATTTGAGTAGCATTACTAATTATTAAGCATCCTGAGGTATATTTCCAGCACTGAGAATACTTGAGTTAAATTCTTTGATTATTATTTACTGGATATTGGCCTCAATATCTGTTTAGTTCTGTGAACTTGGCTGAGCTACAATTAATCCATGAGAAATATTCTTGTGCCTTAGAATAAGAATGATCTGAAACAAAATTTAAATAGTCTTTTCCTTCTTGGAACTGATGTTTAAATTTGGTCATTTAGAGGTTACATGGTGTCCAGGCCATTTGATTGTATGGTTTGTTTGGGAAAAGACCTAAGAAAGTATTCTTTGCAAAATATTATCCCATCACAATACAACAGCCAAGCCAAGTCAGAAAAAATATTACTTTCATTGAAGCCAGGCACACTGTAGAAAAAGCCTAAGGCCTTGATCAAAATGAGATTTTTTTCTCTCTGGAAGGGGAGTAAGGAGAGGAAGATTTGCATTTTTCCTTGAGTTTGGATTATCTCGCTCGAACATCCACGTGTAATTCCTCCTTATTGCAGTTCATAATCTGACTAGAAAAAAAAGAAATTTGGGAGAGGAAGTCACATCTTAAGGAAACTTATTCCTATAACTACATAACCCCAGATTTCTAACCAGTGAAAGTAATCTCATATTTCAACTTTGGATCAATGTAATGGGAAATTCAGCCCTTAAAGTATTGTAATAATTTTATTTTAGATATTGTCCTAAAAATATCTAATAATTTTCAGAACATTACCACAATTAAGTGTGCCCCAAGGACACAGTAAATATTTGGCCAAGAATGTGCACTATGGTCATATTCACTTCTCAAATTATGCATAATTATAGCCAGATTTGCCAGATGTTACAATCTAGATCTTAACATATATTGATCTATATTATATAGTTCAAGTAATATAAAATATGCAAAATTTGTCTTCAATATTTTAAATTTTAATAACATTAAGCCAACTTATTCACTTAAAACATTATGCCTAAGTTAAAAAATATTATTCATTTTCCATATTCCTTTTTTATGATTATTATGGCCAGATTCCATGTTGAAAGAATAACACTAAACTCACTTTTATACCCCCATACATTTTTGACATCCTAAGTTATCAAAAACATTAAAACAAAAGAAACTACAGGCCAATAACCTTAATGAACATTGATTTGATGCATAACTTCCAAATGAATATTTCCAATCTAAATGCATATGAATATACAATCTCTGTGTGTGTGTGTGTGTGTGTGTGTGTGTGTGTATAAAATCCCTAATCAATCATGTAAAGCTGGCTTTGTACTGGATAATCAAGCAAGGTAATTTACTTCAAAGAGAAAAATTATATGACTACCTTACATGCCCCAAAATAATTTAATAAAATTATTACCTCTTCATGACCAGGAATTATGGTAAGGCAGAGGTAGAAGATAACTTCAAATCAAATAAAGGATAACAATAACAAGAGCAAAACAAAAGTTTTTATTAAACAACATGAGTTGAAGGCTTTTCCTCTGAAATAAGGAACAAAGATATGTGAATCTGCTGTTACCATATATATTTAATATTATATCAGAAATTCTAGCCAGTGTAATAAGAAAATAAGTTGAATAAATATTGGAAAGGAAGATATACATATATCATCATTCATAATAATAATAATAAACATTATCCTTTGTATGTAGAAACCCAAATGATAATATAAAATAGGTAAACTACTGAAATTTATAACTGAATTAAGTCTCATTCATTTGTTTTGGATGCTATAAAAGTACCACTGACTAGTTGCCTTAAACAACAGGAATTTATTTTCTCACAGTTCTGGAGGCTACAAGTCCAAAATCAAAGTTTCAGCAGGATCATTCTTCTGAAATTTGTAGGGCTCCTACTGTGGTTTGCTG
The DNA here is from genome assembly GCA_004026745.1 of Myrmecophaga tridactyla. Taxonomy (NCBI): domain Eukaryota; kingdom Metazoa; phylum Chordata; class Mammalia; order Pilosa; family Myrmecophagidae; genus Myrmecophaga; species Myrmecophaga tridactyla. The sequence continues at coordinate 40,791 of PVIY010014310.1, read as the reverse complement.
GCAATCTCTAATATAACTTCATCTCTGCCTCTATTACATTTTCTTCTCTGTCTCTTTTATTGACTGTTTCCAAACTTTCCTTGCTTCAGACAAAAGCAGTAATAATGGATGAAGATTTGAAAGCAGGGACTCAAACAGATATTTGCACACTGATATTTACAGTGTCATTACTCACAAATGTCCATCAACTGTTAAATGGATAAAGAAAATATGGTATAGAAACACAATGGACATTATTCAAATCTATGAAGGAATGAAGCTATGGTACATGTGACATCGTGATGAACCTTGAAGACATCATGCTGAGTGAAATAAGCAAGGCACAAAATGACAAATATTGTATGACCTCATTGATATGAAATAAAAAGAATGAGGAAAGTTTTAGAGTCAGAATCTAGAGTATAGAGTATAGATAACCAGGGATTGTAGCGGGGGTAGGGAATAGGAAGTTATATTTTAAAATCTACTGAATTTATATTTGGGATGCTGCACAATCTTAGTAAGGGATAGTGGGGAATGTAATTATCAGTACTGAGTTATAAAGTTGAATATCATTAAATGAGGTTGTATATATGGTACTAAATAAAATTTTGAAAATGCAGGTGGCTCTATTCAATATATCAACCATGGACTATGATTAATAAAATAATTAAAAAAAATTTTTTGCTTTCAATTGTAACAAATGCATCACTGCAATGCAAGGTGTTGATAATAGGTTGCATATGGGAGCCCTCTATTTTATACATGATTTTTTCCATGAAATCACAATTACTTTAATAAACAAAAAATGCTAAGAAAATAGTTAAGGCCATCTTGGAGAATAACACATTTGGAAGGCAACGTTACAAAATACAAAACTGTATAAAGCTACAGTAACTGAATAATTTATTATTCCATTTTTATCTCCAATTTTGCAAATTTTTTATACCTCCACTTAAAATTCGTTTTAGTAGCTGCCCTAGAGTTTACAATATGTCTTTAATTAACCAGAGTACTTCCTTCAAATAATATACCTTTTATTTAAACTATAGGATACCACCTTAGACTTCCCATTCCTCACTCCCATATTTTGTGCAATTATTGTCATGTATTTTAATGTTACATGTTATAAATATGGCAATGTATTGTCAGTATTTTTGCTTTATACACTCATTTGCTGGGAAATTAAACTTAAGAAAAAGTATCTTTTATATTTACCTTCATTTTCACCATTTTTAAATAAATTATTTTTTTATGGATCCAAGTTTCTGTCTGGTGTTATGTTCCTTCTGCTGGAAAAAGTTTCTTTCACATTTCTCGTAGGGCAGGTATACTAGAAATAGGTTATCTCAGCTTTGTTATGTCTCAGAAAAATCTTATTTCACCTTCAGTTCTGGAAAATATTGCAGGGTATATAATTCTGGATTGAGAATTTTAATTTTTTTCTTTCTGCAGACTTTAAAGATGTCTCTCCGTTGTCTTTATGCAAAATCACTGAGAAATCTGCTTTACTTCTTAATTTGCTCCCTCTCTTTGACTTGATCTTATTTCTCTGGCATTCTAATATATTTTCCATATAGCTGCAAATTTCACTAGTTTGAATATGGGTCTAGGTTGCGTGGGGGGGGAGGGGTGCAGGTGTGCATGTATATTTGTTTTGCTAGGTTTACTTCTTTTGTTGTATTTTTTTTGAGTCTATCCATTTATCATACTTGGGTTCTAGGAGCTATATTTTTAAATATTAGATTTTTTTAGAGGAATTCTAAGTCATTATCTCATCATATTTTTTCTCCCCCTTTCTCTCTATGTTCACCTTATGGAACTCTAATTACATATATTTTAGATTGCTTAATTTCTCCCATGTTTCTTCATTCCTGTTTGATTTCTTCACTCTTTTGTTCCTATGCTAGCATGGGTAATTTCTTTTGATCACTGTGTGAAGTAATTGATTCTTTCTTTGTCTATTTCAAAAGCATTCTTGTCCCTGTGAACATATTTATATTTCTGACATTTCCATTTTACTCTTTTATAGTTTCCATCATTCTTAGGAAATCATCCATCTATTTATGCAAAATTTCCATCTTTTCTCTACAACCTTGAACATAATAAATACTGATATTCTCCATTCTCCATGTGATAGTTTCAATTTTTGAGTTGTCTCATTCTGGATCTGTCTACTGCTTTGAATCTTGAGATTTTTTTTCTTGCCATTTTTGTATGTCTCATAATTTTTTATTGAATCTTGCTCATCATGACTGGAAGAGCAGAGACAAAGCAAAATGATATTTATGTCTAGAAATGCTTCTGCCTCTTCTATTTCTAGGCCATTTTTGGTTATGAAGTTTGAGTCAATTTAGTCAGAAGTTGACCTACATATGAGCTTTGATCTTGGTATGGTATATTTTAGTGTATAATCGGATTCAAAGTCCTCTAATTTTCTTCTTACTTTTTTGAATGAATACAAGAGGCATTTTCCTTATCTTACTGCTAAGCAATTTTCCTTCTCTGTACACGTGCTTCTCAGATGATCTCTTTCTCCACTGTTGTTGCTCATTGCTTGGTGTTTACTACTTTAGTGTTGGAGGCATGGTGTTATATGTTTTTCTTTTATTAGCCTCAGTTAGTCAAGGTCTTCTGTCTCTTGGTGTCTCTTTTCAGTTGGTGTTTTCCATGTCTCTATGGCACACAGGTTCTGATTTATATCTTTGTTGGGTTATGTGTGACAAAGAACTTCCTTCCTTTCTTCCATAGGTTAAATATGTTTAACAGTAATAGTATTGGCACAGGATTCCACAAAGTATTGTTTCCTGTTCTTTCAGGAATAAGTCTGTTTCTGTTACCATCCCCTAACTGCAATGGGCCATTACCTGCACCTTGAGGACAATAAGATTTGCTGCCCACTCCAGAAGCAGAAGAGTTTTCTTCTGTCTTGGGATGGATAATTTAGGTGGATGTTCACCCATTGCTTGAGTTGGTGTCTGCTTCCATCTTATCTGATTGTGCCAAGAGAACATTTCTCCATCCAGTCTACTGATTTATATCCAGTCCTTCTCATGAATACTCAGTGGAGATGTGTGGAGAAGGTCTTCCAAGTAGTTGTAACTCCTCTGTCTGTCTCCAATAGTTTTTATATTTTCATTCTAGTCCACAAATTCTGTTTAGGAATTTGTAAAAGAAATTAGCTGGATTCTTATTGCCCTTTTATATGATGTCTGGAGTCACTTTACTCTGTGAACAGCCACACTCTAGCTAGTGCTAATGCCCTGGCTGTCCTTTGAGTTTCTTAGATTTCATGCTATTTTGTTGCCTTGTGATCACAGCCTTCTAATAGATTCAGAGAGTTTTTTCATGTTTTTAAGTTTGGAACAATGCTATTTCTAGTCTTCTACATCCTAGGCAGTGTTGGTGTCTCAATCAATATTTTATTTTTCACAACACTAAGATATTAGAATGCTTCACCTCTGAATGTTTTACTCCTTCCTGTCTCATGTTACTATTTCCTAGTTTTTGATTGTATCTTTTTTCAGTCCACACATTAAGGACTTTTTTTCTCTGTATTAATTCTGTTATTTAGATTGCCCCTAAAGAAATGTTTACCTTCTTTTTTTTTTCGGTACTATTCTTTTTTGCATATCAGAACATATTTGGTTTCATTAAAGCACTTTTAAGGGATATACTCCCTCTTTAATGAAGTTTATTGATTGTGAGCTCAGATTATATTTGCTTGAAATATTTTTGTCTTATCCATCATTCTTGAAATATAGTATAATGAGTTTATAATTCAAGGTTTACAGTTATTTTGCCCTGAAGCATAGAGACATTAATCCACTAACTTCTAGCTTCCACTGCTGTTTGTCAAAAAGCTAAGTCTAAGTATCTGTATTTTTTATTTCTGAGTTTTAAAAGTATTTTCTTTATTTTCCCTGCAGTTTAAATGTATAACTAGATGTTGACATATTTTTCTGTTAGTCAAGAGTTCTCTAGAAAAATGGAGCCAACAGGAGAGACTTATACATATGAAATTTATAAAGATGTTTCACACAGCTGTGGGAATGGAAAAGTCCAAATTCCGTAGGGCAGGCAGTGAAGCTCCAATGAAAGGTCTGGATGAACTTCACAGGAGAGGCTCACTGACTGAAGAAGCTGTTAATGAGTCTCTCTTCTCCCTTAAGAGCTTTCAACTGATTGGATTATCTCGTTGTGGGAGACACACCTCACTTAACCACGGATGTACTCTGCTACAGATGCAATCAAACTGACTGATGAGTTAATACACTAGCTTTCTGATTTAGCAACCAGCCATGAAATATCCTTGCAGCAATGGTCAGACCAGTGCTTGACCAGACAACTGAGCATAACCACTTGGCCAAGTTGACACCAGAACCTACACATTTATTCTGAATTGGAATTAAATCTCGAGTACAAAAATCATGTTTTTTACTGATTCTGTAAACTGATTTACTATCTTTTTGACTATTGCTTTGGTTGTATCTTGTATCTATTAAAAAGCTTTCCATTCATTAGCAGAATGCTCACCTTCCATGTGGGAGACCCGGGTTCGATTCCTGAACCATGCAATAAGAAAAAACAAAACAAAACAAAAAACTTTCCATTAGTTTCATGACTGACTTTGACACTTCTTTTTTTACATCTTAAACTCCCAATAGTTTCCATTTTTGTTTCTTGCATATGTTAAAGTTTTAATTTATTAAAGTCTATCTTATAGGGCAGGCAATGGTGGCTTAGTGGCAGAGTATCTTGCCTGCCATGCCAGAGACCCAGGTTCGTTTCCCAGTGTCTACCCATGTTAAAAAAAATACATATAAGTTCTATCTAATAGATGATTAATTCTTTCCCTTCAATTATATCTAAATTGCTATTTAGTATACATATTCTGTTTTTATTTTGCTACAGTCCCTTAATTTTTTCCTTAAAATTTCTATCTTTACTTTTCAGATTTGTGCCTTTCTGATATTTCTGTTTCTTATTATTCATATTTCTATCCAGTCTTTCGATTCTTAAGGAATATTAAAATAATCATGCCAAGAATTCTGAGATAATTTGGAGACTGCTCATGCTGGTTTGAATCTATTATGTATCCCAGATACATAATAGATACATTTTAATCCTGATTCCATCTTGTAGAGGCAGCTGGGTTTTTTTTTTAATGCTGATTTAATCATGTAAATTGGAATATTATGATGAGATTATATCCATGGAGGTGTGGCATGCAACTTTTGATTAGATGGAGATGTGACTCCACTCATTCCAGGTGGGTCTTGATTCATTAACTGGAATCCTTTAAAAGAGGAAACATTTAGGAGAAACCTCAGAAATGACAGAGCCTAGAGAAACAACCATAGCCTCAGAGCCAACAGAAACTTCACAGCAGAACTAACAGAGATGGGGACACAGATATTTGGATATGTTTGGAGCCCAGCAGATTTCATTACGAGATGTTAAGCAAGCCAGAACCTGGAGAGGCAGATGCCAGCCACATGACTACCCAGCTGACAGAGGTGTTCTTAACCCATTGACCTTCTTTGAATTAAGGTAATCTCTTGTTGTTGCCTTAATTTGGGCATTTTCATTGCCTTAGAATTGTAAACATAACTTATTAAATTTCTCTTTTTAAAAGCCATTCCAGTTCTGGTATATCACATTCTGGCAGCTTTTGCAAACTAGAACACTGTTCTCCTTGTTTATTTTTCTGTTGACAAACATTTGCATCTTGTTTTTTCATGTGCTCTGTGTTTTGTCTTATTAGTTCATATTTGTTGAAAGTTTATTTTGGGGAACTTTTTGAAGCCCTATCTGTAGATGTCTTTTTTCCAGAGAGGAATTTTTTGTTTGTTTGTTTCTACAAAAGTGACCGGATGCACAAAAATTTTAAAATCACTCTAAACTAAATTCTTAGCTGGAGTGTTTTTGGATGTCATAAATAATGTGAAAATCAACCCTTGTTTCACTTTGCTAAAGCTGCTGGAATGTAGTGCACCAGAAATGGACTGGCTTTTGTAAAGGGGATTTGTTAAGATACAAGTTCCAATTCTAAGACTATGAGAATGTCCTAAATAAGGCATCAACAACAGGATAACTTGTCTCAAGAAAGGTTGATTCTAGGCTTTCTCTGTCACATGGGAAGGCACACGGAGATGTCTACTGTCCTTCTTTCCCAGCTTCTGATTTTAAATGACTCTTTCAGCAGCTTCTGTTTCTCCAGACATCTGTTTCTTGGTTTCATTTCTCTGTTCTCCTTGTTGGTACTCTGAGCATCTCCATATTTCTCCATCTGGGCTTTCTCCAAAATGTTCCCCTCCAAAAGTACTCCAGTAAACTAAAAAGGACCCACCTGAAATGTGCAGGGTCACATTTCCATCTCACCAAAAGGTGAGCCACATCTCTATGGAAACAACCTAATCAAAGGTTCCATTCCTACAATTGGTCTGACCCCACAAGACTGGATTAGAATGAAAACAACATGGCTTTCCTGGGTTACATAATAATTTCAAACCAGCACAGCCCCAAATCCACATAAAAACTGTATTCTATGTGTTCTTATAGAAAAGAGTCGATGCCAGTTTGGGCATTGAATTTAGCCAAAGTGCTTAGTAATTGGTTAACAATCTATACCATTTGACCAGATAGACTGAACATATTATTAGTGTTTTACTAAGTATGGGTGTGTTGGTTTTAAACTGTTATGTATTCCAGAAAAGCCATGTTCTTTCCACTTAATCCAATCTTGTGAGGGCAGATCTATTGCATTTAATTCAGGTTATTTCCATGGAGATGTGACCCACCCAATAGTGGATGGGACCTTTTGATTAGATGGAGATGTGACCCCACCCATCCAAGGTGGGTCTTAATCCTTTTACTGGAACCTTTTATGAAGAGAGTAAAAGACACAAAAAATAAAGAGAGCTAAGAGTTGACACAGAGAGCAGAAAGATAAAACCAAAACACAGACATTTGGAGCTCTTAGGAGAGCTGACACAGTAGAGAGATGAAACCTGACACTCATGTCTGGAAAAGCAGAAGTTGCTGAGAAACCTGTTTCAACCCAGAAGCCAGAAGAGAAGAACAACAAACAAGTGCCTTTCTGTGTGACAGAGAAATCCCAGAACCTTTCTTGAGTGAAGTTACCCTCTTGTTGAAGACTTAATTTGGACATTTTCATGGTTTTAGGATTGTAATTTGGAACCTAGTAAAATCCCCCTTTGAAAAGCCAATCCATTCCAAGTATACTACATTTCTGAAAGCTTTAGCAAACTGAAACAACAGGTAATCAATTATTTCTCTTATAAGACGTTGCAGATTTTCTTAAAAATTATGTAATATTTACCAAGCATATATTATGACACAGGAACTCTCAATCTATATACAAACATGTGGGGTACCAAGGAAAGAATTAAATAAAAACTAAATCAAATGAAACTTGCAAGATATAATTTCTGACGTAATGACCACTCACTAAAGCATAACTAGTATTATCATTCCACCAGTGCTATCTATGGTTCAGTGATTTTAGCATTATATATTCATTTAGTTCTTCTGCTTAATAAATCTTGTGTTGGAGAAATTGTTTTCTATATGTCCCAGGAAAAGTAATTCAAGTACAAATAATTACATAACTTGTCCAGTGCTAATAGTAAATGATGATAACTGGATTTATACCAATGTATAATTCTCAAGTCTAAGATAATTCTGGTATACTCCTCTGCAAGTACACATTGCAATTTAAGTATATATTTGAATGGAAATATGGTTATTGATTCAGTGGTAGTCGGAGATGCTTTCTACTCACATCAGAGTCACTATTGTGATAGTGAGAAGTAGGGGTCAGATCTAAATTTTTATTAATTCAAGTCCGGAAGTCGTACACATGAGGAAGGGAGAGGAACCTTTGTAGATAGTTTCCTGGGTCAGAACTTGGTATTCATAATACAAAGAGAGGGAGAAAATCATGTATCACTAAATAAAGATCTACCAAGGGAATGAAAAAAAAAAAGAAACATTTCAATAATTACCTTTCTCAGGCTGGTAGGTCACTTTTAGGCCCTATTTTATACACTGTATTTCTCATAATCTGATGTAATAAAGACTGAGGAGTAGACATAGATTATGAGTTCTCACTTGAAAAAATACATTCCAAGCTAAACCAGAGAAATAGTTTATTATTCACAGCATGATGTCATACACCCTACAGTCTTTTAACAATATATTGATAATGATGATGATGTGCCCATTTTTTTGTGCACCTCTTTTTTAGTTCTTGATGTTATATCCTTCATTATTCTGCCTACATATAACAGCATAAACTAAAAAAAAATAGGTCAGTATAAACTGGAATATTAGGAGGCAAAAGAAGTCAGGTCTCAAAATAATAATTTTTTTGTTTCTTCTGGATTCCACCTTTATTCAAAAACACTTTCAATGACAGCTTTTCCAACTCTTTATTATTCCTTTACAGAAATCATCCCTGATTGCAATGAGCTCTGCCTCCAATTTTTGTGACAGACATCTCAGAATCATTTACCCTCTTGTTCACGTCAAACTGTTCTTGCAATAATTCAGAAGATGTGATATTTGTGCAATGCAGGATTAAAGGACACAGGCAATTTCTATTTATGTCAATGGGGGGGACCTCTTGTTCTTGAAGGAAATGTCTGACCCTTTAGAGCATCTCTATGGCCAGATAGGCCCCCTTGAAAATTGTAAAATAAGTAAATGACTCAAAAATCAAAGAATTTCAGAACTGAAAGGGGCTCTCAGATTATTCATATGCTTTCATTTTATTAGGAAGCTAAAACCACAAGAAAGTCTAATTTGTCAAAGGCACACATCCATTTAGTTGTAAACTCTTATTCATTGCATTGTAATTAGTCCAATTAGTCCATTGATTTTACAGACCTTAGCTTTTTTAAACATAACCAGTTTTGCTTGAAGTTGTTCAGTACTGAAAACATTATACTTTAGAGGTTGATTAAAAAAAAAGGATAGAAAAATATTTTATCCAACTTGTTGCCAACTGCCTAATTTAGCTGGTGATTGGTACTAGACAGAGTCTAGCACAATTTTTCACAGGATGTCTCCTGTTCAATCTATTTTTTCACAGTGCTTGTCATAGAACTTGGGGACCAGTATTAAAGATAATTAAACAATAGATCAAAATCCTTAAAAATTTATTTCTTCTAGTGGACTTGTGTGCATAGACAATTCTGGTTTTTGAAAGTCAAGATGAGTCATTGAGGACGTAGTGTTTTTCTCTTTTGCAACTTCAAATTCTTTGTCATCAGTTTCTCTATTTTTTTTCTCTCATTCTATGTCTCCTAGATGATTTATGGAAGAAAATAATTACATAAGCCCCTTCACATTAAGAAGTCTCAAGCATTTGTATACTTAAAAGGAATATTAGATGGAGAAACTTTCTACCTAACAGTAAAATTCCAGATGTTAGTGTCAGGAAGCTACTGGCTAATTTGTCTGTATAATATAGAGTCATATGGAGCTGAGGGCTGTGGTTTTTGCTTTCCATCACTACTGATGGATCACTGACCCCAAATTGTAGCCTTGAAAATGGTGCTTCATTTCAGTTTTCTGAGATATTGTTTAAAATGTTAAGACTGCAATATCTATTTGCTAGAGCAGTTGATAACATGTAGCTTAGCTTCCTAGGGTTGCCATCACAAATTAACATCAACTGAATGGATTAAGCAACAAAAATTTTATTGTCTTAAAGTTCTAGAGGCCAGAAGTTCAAAATGAAGATGTCATTAAGGCATGGTCTCTGACAGTAGGCAAGAATCCATCCAAGCCTGTCTCTGGGCTTTTAGAGGTGGCCGCCAATTTTTGGTGTCCCTTACCTTTGGCAGCATAACTCCAATTTCTGCTTCCATCTCCACATGTCCATCTCTTCATAGTTCCATCATCACCTAACCTTCTCCCTGTTTATGTTTCTTCACATGGCATTCTCCCTTCTTATGTCTGTCTTAGTCTGTGCCCAAATTTTCTATTATTTTAAGGACACATGTCATGTTGGATTAAAGGGCCCAGCTTACTCCAGAATGACTTCATTTTGGAGTCAAAATGAAATTGTCTAATTCCAACTGTATTGATTCTATTTCCAGATAAGAACATATTCCAGGTACTGGACATTAGGACTTCAACATATGTTTCAAGGGGACACAATTCAACCTATAACAAATTCCATCAGCTTCTCTGACCTTTTAGTTAAATTTAGCTAACATTGGTTTTGACTTGATTTTGTGCCAGGAACTTTTCCAAGTAGTTTAAAACTATTAACTATGTAGTCCTCATAACAAAGTTTTTTATTTAGGTGCTACCGTTAGCCCCATGATATAATTGAAAAATATGTGCCCAAGCCACACAGCTAATAAGAATCATCTTTCAGTTCAAAGGGTGAATACATTTAAAATTTAAATATTAAAGTAACTTAAAGTAACAAATAAAGAAACAACCTTCCTTGTCATAATTTGGAAATAGAACAAAAATGTTTTCAAACCGTAAGTCCTGATTTTTTTTTCATTTATTATATTGGAAACTTGTAGTAAACTAAATATGAAGTGAGATGATTGAAGAATAAGATTTGATGAGATAATCTCTTTTCTTGGATAACTTAAGAGTATTAAAATGGACTTCTTCTGGGACAAGAATCTTACAAGAGTCTTACTACACAATCCTTGAATGTCCGCAGGACTCATCACTGGGGAAATTTATGCAGCATTTAGTCTCTCATCAATAGATCAAATATCTATTGATCCTTTTTGAGGTTTGAGATTTCTCACCTTATGATCTTTGAAGTGCCTAACTGTTTCCACAGTCATACCTCCTATCATGTGCCAGGAATCTGTTTTTTTAAGAATATAATTCTGCTGTTTGAAATATCTCCACTTTAAAGTAAACTACTGATTAACTACTGGTTAGGGTTATGGTATTGAAGTAGCCACAGTCATTTATGCTAGTCATAGAGAAACTATTTTATTAACTGCTATAGCCATTTTTTTTTTTGCATGGGCAGGCACTGGGAATTGAACTAGGGTCTCCAGCATATTATTGACTTTTTAAAATTTAAAAATGTGTTCCCAAATCTCTGGAGTTAAATGTGTTTTAAAATAATTTATGAAGTTAAATTATAGCACTTAAGAAAGTTTCTTATCATTTGGAAAAAATAAACATTGACAAAGATTTATTTTTGCAGTGGAGGTATTCTTGAGCTATAGAAATCAAATTAACATTAAATCAAATATTTAAACATTTTATTTACTCATCATGTCCGAGGTAAAATGCAAAACACAGAGCTAAAGTTCTACCTTCCTTCTCTTCTAGGACTCTTCTTCATTTTTGTATCTTTATATATCTAAATATCCTATATTCTATTTTACATGTTTTTAAAGTTTTCACATGTGATATTTTATGGTACATATAGATTTTTAATGTTCTTATATTTGTATGAAATTTTAAGATTTAGCAACAATGATTCTTGTATCTTTGTCATTCAATATAATTCTGCATGTGCAAAATATATTCCGTTTTATGTTTAAACCACATTTTCTTTATCATGTCCTCTTCTGAAAAACATAAGATTGTTTTCACTTAAAAATTACAAAGTGTACTGTACTTCACATATTTAATATTGTACATATATATATTTTCAGGGCTATATTCAGAGTGTAAGGGTATAAACTGGGAGGAAAAGGAATAGGTTTTTGGCAGAATGTCATCAAGAGTGACAAATTCTGCTGCGATATAAAACAAAACCCATGTCTACATTTGGTCATGCAATAAGATTCCTTCTTCCCACCCTCCTCCCTTCCTTTCTTCTTTCCTTCCTTTCTCCCACAAATATTTTAGAGTTTATTTTCTATCAGGCACTCTTCCGGGCACTTGGCATGCATCTGGGAACAAAGAGACGAAAAGATCTTTGCATTCCTGGAGCTAAAGCCTACAGCTACAGCACTAATGTAGGAAAGTCAGCTCTTCCTGGGATTCTGAGACAAATGAACTTATATTTTGCTTTCCAGTATGCTGGTCACTTATAATTGTGCAACGTTTTTACCCATATAGCAGATGGAGTAGATTCATGTGCTTTTTTATACTAGTAAAAATGCAAAAAATTGAAATTCTTCAAAACATAAAAATATCCAGTGGTGTCTAGACCATTGTAAAGGGGGAATTGTAGGTACAGAAAATGGCAAGTTTGAAATGACAAAGGTGATTAAATACATGCTGTGTCCAGAAAATTCCCAGCATTCCCTGTTGACTGAAGTATAAGAAATATGTGTAGGGTGCTAATTAAACAAGCCTGGAAAAGCGTATGGGGGCATATTCTAGAGGGTTGCCTTGATTGTGAGTCTGGAGACTTTCTACTGGTTAGGAACATTTCTTCTTTTAAATAAGAACATTTTTTCATTTAAATAGTTTAAATATTTCCATTAATCAGTATAGCTTAAACTTCATTTGCTCAACAAATCTATTCTGTACAGATCGTGCAAAAGTAAATGTCAGCTTTATACTGTGGGAATTTCTGAAATTATACATTTTTAAAAATATAATGATCCCAGATTTCATAAACTTTCATAAACCCAAAAAGATTTTTTCCACTTATTTTCACAACTATAATTTCCACATTTTCCATTCATTCTATTTTTTTTAACTGGACCAAGATAATACTACCAACTTATGTAGAAAAACAAAATCTCATTTCAAAAGTTTCTTACCCAAGCCTTCTCACAATGTTTCTCTTCCTATAAGAGGTAAGAAAAAAGCGGGAAGAATATACTAAATATTTCATTGCTCAGATTCCACCAGACCCAATAAATATCACCCCACTACCCAACTTGCTGCCGACACTTTAAATTTGTTGAGAAGACGTGCACTTAGATGCAAAAGAAATCATCTTAGCTGTGATAATTAAATATAAAATATAAGTGGGTGAATATTTTCATTCACATGATTTTTGCAATATTCATAGATGAAAGAGAAGCAACATTACATATATGTGGTTGAACCAGTGATCCATCTTTTAAAATATTTGATGCATTTAGCTGAGCATTTTAGTCTTTAAAGATGTCTCTGGACAGAATGTATGAAGATGTCATTAAAGATGTCTCTGGACATCTGGTATTTAGATGGCAGGCAGTGCCTATAACTCTTGAGATTGTGCTTTCACTTTCTACTGATGCCACTAAAATTTCTACAGATGTTTGTAAAATAGAGGAGATTACAGGTAGCAGCAAAACCATGAATCATTAAAGTATAAAGGGTGGAATGGGAGGCTTACATATGATAGGCCAGGTGCATTAGTGACATGAGAATGGTTCAAATGACTAATGTGTATTAAAATGAGTCACAAATTTGATACATAACATATGGACTAAATTGAGACAATCTCAACTCAGAGTTAAATAATCACATATGAATGTGATTGAATTTTGTTGTTGTTTGTTTTTATTTTGCTTTGTCTATTTTGAATTGTTTTGTGTTTTCCATGAGCATTCCCTTTATATAACAGATCTTGGTACATCTCTACCTACTATTCAAAAATAGCTTTATATAGAAGATTTTCAGAGAAATCTAGTTTCTCTCAAACAGGTAATTTTAATAATCTAATTAGGTTGTCTGAGTGCCTCGATGTTACAATGAAAGACAATATATAAACACCCAGGCTGTCACCTGAACACTCAGCATAGTCAAATTTGCATTTGAATAGTTGCCAGAATGTATTTTTTGATTTTGAACCTGCTGCATCATGCATTCCTTTAGTCTTTTGTGAAAGAAAAATCTGCAGCAAAATTGCAAAAAGCCTTGTTAGTTCATTTTTTAATGAATGATGCCCTTTGGCATTCTCTTTGATGGTCATGGTTTACTGGAATGAACAGCGTGCACTTCTTTTTTTGGATTACTACAGCTCTTTTCAAGCCTGAATATGCCTTGGGGGTAAAATACAGGGTTATCCATTTGTACACAGGAGGGAAAGTACTTAGTTGAATACCAAAATAGAAGTACTGGGGTGCATAACGAATTTGCTTAGTGGAGATTGAGGGCTAAATGAGTTTGCCCATAGAATAATATTTTAATAGGATGTATATAGATCAAGCTGATGCTTTCACGTATGATATGAATTAAATAATCCAGGGAATTTTCTCAGATAATAGAGCATAATAATAATATCCGAACCATGTTTTACTTTGCTATTTGGGTACTTTAAGGACCAAAATTTAGCTCGTTTTAATAAATATTCATGGGGTGGTTACAAAAGTCCATTTGCTATGCAAAGAATTGAGCTTACAGGCGTGAATAAAATGCGATCTCTAACTTCAGGATTTTTCATTCTATCAGAGGAAACAGACAACTATTAAGCTACAATGTGATAAGTGGCATTATAGAGACATATAACAAATACAATCATAAGGGAAAGGAAAGAGCAATGAATTTTGCATGGAGGGACATCTGAAAGGACTTTACAAAGCAAGTGACAATTGAATAGAGCTTTGAAGTACCAATTGGCTTTCAACAATTGCAAAGGGATGCCAGAGAATTCCAACAGAGGGAGCACTGCTGGAAAATCATTGGATGGGGAAAATCCTGGGTGAGTGGTTAAGGATGAAGGAATATAAAGAATGAGGTCTTGTTGAGCACTAGGAAATAGCCAGGGATGAAGCTGTGACAGTGATATGTCAAAATCAGTTTCTTCTTAAATTTATCTATATAGAACTAGCTCACACCAAGACCTACCTATCTGGGATCCACAATGAGTTCAGGGAAAATTTATGTATATTTTCAGTTAAATGTGCTTTGAAATAGTTACCATAGCCTACTAGTTAATACTTAGAGAATTGAAATTATAACATGGTTTTAAGTTATTTCCCATTTCTGGTATTTCCTTTCTGTCTTATTAGCTATTGTCTGTTCTAAGAATAGCATCAACTTAAGCAAAGAAGATAAAAATTACACAAATTTAATAGGGTTCATAGGGGAAAGAGGAAAGATTCTAGCCCCATCAAAATGTTCAACCAAGGGCAAAGTATTCTAAGGTCAAACAATGTTGGGATAATTATATTAAATTACCTACTTCAGGATTCACGATATGCAATAGATTCTGAAAAATCCTGAAATACGGAATCTTATTTAACTTTACTAAACTTACTTGTTTCAACAAAAATGCTTTTTCTTAATATAAAATCTATTAGCATTTTATTGTGCTAGTATACCAAAGAACATATTTTTTGAACATTCAAAATTATATAAATATTTCAAAGTGAACTATATTAGATTAAGTAATGGAAGGTATCATAAATGTTACAGTCACAAAGTACACGTTATGTGATCACTGAGCCAGCCCTTCGTATATTTTTTCTCAAATCCATTATTCATTGACTTTCTGGTGCTGTGCTGTGTATAACAGGGGGCTGACTCTGCAAGTTACATTTTCCAGGTTCTGGTGGCAGTAGACTTGTGACTGGGTTAAACCAATAGGTAGAAACCATGAAGGACTGGAGAATGGGGCTAAAGGAGAAGTCAGGATATTTATCCTCCTTTCTCTAACAGCTCCTACATTGACTCTAACTCTGACAACCTTATGTGGTTCTAGTTGCCTTTGGCTCTCCAATGCCCTGGTGCCACTGTCATGACCCCTTCACTTTATAATCCACTTAGAGTTTGTTCTGTCTTACTTCTATTGCTGTTACTTCACCATCTTCCATTACCAGTGTCATGGTCAGGTTCATGTGTTGGCCTGTCTGTTGCTATGAGGACATTTCATTGTCTTAAATCATGATCACATCAGCTGCATCCACAGCTGATTGTACTTGTAATCAGCTAAGGGGAGTGTCTTCTGCAATGAGTCACACTTGATCTAATCAGAAGGCTTTTAAGGAGGATTCAGAAAAGACCGTCACTCTTCCTGCGTCAGCCGGTGAGCCTCACCTGTGGAGATTGTCCAGAACCTTCATTGGCATCACCAGCTTCACAGCCTGCCCTATGGATTTTGAACTCTTCCATTCCCAAGGTTATCCAGCCAGTCTCTCATAAGAGTTCATTGAGGAACTAGAACTAGATTGGAGTTGCCAGCTTGTAACCGGCCCTACAGACCTTGGACTCTACATTCCCACGTTACCTGAGACACTTTTATAAATTTTATATCTATGGATATCTCCTGCTGATTCTGTTTCTCTAGAGAATCCTAGCTGATACAACCTATATGACTAGCAACTTCCATTTTAAATATTTTGAGAGAAACTTCCATTTCCCTAGCTGGACCCCAACAAAGAAAATGCAAGAAAAATTCTTTAACAGAGATTAGATTCTCACAATTACCTTCAGAGGTTATTATTATTATTAATATCATTTCCTTCCTACAAATGAAAGGAATGAGGATACTGAGCCAGCCATACTACTGAATTCAAAGCCAATGCTGCTCTGCAATACACTAAAATGCCATTTTACAAAAGCCCTCTCCAGGGAAACAAGGAGAATAAGAATATGAATAAAGTGGTTTTTGAACTCTCAGCTGATTTCAGTGATCTCCCTTGTTATAAAGATGCATAGTAAACCTGATTGCAACTGGAATTAGAAAATTATGACGTAAAGTCCTACCTCCACAGCATCCATGACCACCCCACACTCACCCCAGAAGTTAGAAGGGAGAAAGTTGACTAATAATAGTAAAGGCTTTTAAGTGCCAATTCTACTTTTAACTTTACTGAGCTAATAAAACTGTATACAAACATATATGCATATATATATTTTTGGGTGCATGGTCCGGGAATCAAACCCAGGTCTTCTGCATGGAAGGCGAACCAACCACTGAACCAACAATTCACCCTATATACAAACATCTTTTTAAACCCTGATAGACAAATTATTGAACATAACCCAGTCTGTCTCCTTATGTACTTAATTCAATGATAAGAAACCTTAACGGTTTTAGTGTTGTATCTACATCTTCTTGTCTCTTAATAGAAAACTCTGGTCACTTAGTGTTAATTCCACAAGGGAACATTAATGAACCACATTTCCTTTTAGAAACTAAGTACATTTTTGTCTTATCTTAGATAGAAATTGCAAGTCATAGAATACACTGAGAAAGACTATAATAATTTATTGTTATCTACTTATTTTATATCGTCAGCTCTACCAGCTACTAATCAAACTAGCTTCTAGTCAAACATCAAAATCACTTTTTTTATTAAAGAACTTATAGTTTTACAGATAAAATAATACATAAAATACAGGTTCCAATATAACACTCTATTATTAACACCATGCTTTAGTATGGTACACATGTTATAATCTGTGAGAGAATAGTTTTATAATTGGATTATTTACCATAATCCATCATTTACAATGGAGTTTGCTGTTTGTGTTGTGCTTTATTCTAGTAACATATATATATGCAACGTAAAATTTCCCCTTTTTATCACATACAAATACACAACTCAGTTTAAAATATTTTTCCATTATTATTATATCTGTTTTATTTATCTGTGGTCAGTGGTCTTTGCTGATAATATTATAATTGTTTGGGGCATCAAGAACCATGCCTATAAAAGCAGGTGAACTTTATAGAGAAATGATTTATGTGTTCTGACAGCGCCACCAAGTGCTGTGTCCCCATCTCTCTCCCTCTCAGGTCTCACTATTCCCTGAGATATAGCTATATAGAAATTAAGCCAATTAATAACCCTACAGTGTTAAATGAGAGTCACTTTGAATCATGTCTCCCACTTTAAATCAAAAGCTAGAAATGATTAAGCTTAGCGAGGAAGTCATGTCAAAAGCCAAGATAGGTAGGCTTTTTAAAGGTAGGCCTCTTGTGCCAAAGAGGTAGCTAGGTTGTGAATGGAAAGGAAAAATTCTTGATGGAAATTAATAGTGCTGCTCCAGTGAATACATGACTGATATGAAAATGAAATGGTCCTATTGTTGATATGGAAAAAGTTTTAGTGATCTTGTTAGAAGATCAAACCAGCCACGTTATTACCTTAAGCCCAAGTCTAATCCAGAACAGGCCCCAAACTCTCTACCATTCTATGAAAGCTGAGAAAGGTGGGAAGCTGCAGAAGAAAAGTTTTAAGCCAGGAGAGATTGGTTCATGGGGTTCAAGGAAAGAAACTGTCTCCATAACATAAAAGTGTAAGGTGAAGCAGCAAATGATGAGGTAGAAGCTGCAGCAAGTTAAGAATATCTAGCTAAGATAGTAGATGAAGCTGGCAACCCTAGACAACAAATTTTCAAAGTAGATGAAACAGACTTCTGTTGGAAGAAAATGGAAGAAAATGACATATAGAACTTTATAGCTAGAAAGCAGACATCAATATCTGGCTGCATAGCTTCCAAGGACAAGCTAACTCTCTTGTTAGGGCATAATGCAGTTGTTGATTTTAAGTTGAAGCCAGAATGTTTACTGTTCTGGAAATTCTAGGACTCTTAAGAATTATGCTAACTTCACTCTGCCTGTGCTCTATGAATGGAACTACAAAATCTGGATGACAGCACATCTGTTGACAATATAGTTTA
This sequence comes from Myrmecophaga tridactyla, assembly GCA_004026745.1. Lineage (NCBI taxonomy): Eukaryota > Metazoa > Chordata > Mammalia > Pilosa > Myrmecophagidae > Myrmecophaga > Myrmecophaga tridactyla. Next base: position 22,272 of record PVIY010014310.1, on the reverse strand, counting down.
CTGAACATTTTAAGCTCACTACTGGGAACTCGCTCAGAAAGAACAATTATTTCGAAGGGATTACTGCTTGTTGACAGTACACTTGGTCATGCAAAGTTGATAGAGATATCTGAGATGAATGTTGCTTTCCTGAATGTAACACAGCATCTATTCTGCAGCCCATGGATCAAGGATTTATTTTGTCTTTCAAGTTTCATTATTTAATAAATACATTTTGTAAGGCTACTTACACACAGCTTATTCTTCTGATAGTCTGGGCAAAGTAAAATGAATACATTCTAGAAAGTATTCACCTTGTTGGATGCCATTGAAAACATTCATGAATCACAGGAGGAGGAAAAATATCAAAATTATCAGGAGTTTGGAAGAAGTTCATCCCAACCTTCATGGATGACTTTGAGGGGTTCAAGACTGCAGTGGAAAAAGTAGCTGCAGGTGTGGTGGAAATAGCAAGAGAATTAGAATTAGAAGTGGAGACTGAAGATGTGATTAATTGCTGCAATCTCATGATAAAACGGACAGGTGAGTTGCTTTTTGTGGATGAGCAAAGAAAGTAGTTTCTTGAAATGAAATCTATTCCTGATAAAGATGATGTGAACATTGTTGAAATGTCAACAAAGGATTTAGAAAATTACATCAATTTAGTTGATAAAGCAGTGGCATGGATTGAGAAGATTAACTCCAATTATGAAAGAAATTCTACTGTGGTAAAATGCTATCACACAGCATCACATGCCACAGAGAAATATTTCAGGAAAGGAGGAGTCAATTGATGCAGCAAATTTCATAGCTGTCTTATTTGAAGAAATAAGCAACCTTAACCTTTAGCCACCACCTCATCAGACAGCTGCCATCAACATTGGGGCAAAACCCTCCACCAGGTTTTAAAAGATTACATCTTGCTGAAGGGTCAGATGTTGGTTAGAATTTTTAAACAACAATTTATTTTTTATTAAGATGTGTACTTTGTGTTTTTGGACTTAATACTGTTGCTTACTTAATATAGTGTAAACATAACTTTTATATATACTGGAAAATAAAAAATTCAGGTGGCTCACTTTATTGTGATATTTGCTTTATTGCAATAGAATCTTCCCCCTTATACCCCTATGTCAGGTTGAAAAGGTTTATATACCCTATAAAAGCCATGTTTTAATCCTAATCAACTTTGTGGGAGCAATGGTTTCTTCTAATCCCCATTCAAGGCTGGAACCTGATTGGATTATCTCCATGGAGATATGACTCAATCAAGTGTGGGTATTAAACTTTATGATATGGAAATGTCTCCACCCAATCTACAAGAGTCTTGATTAGTTTACTGGGATCCTATAAAAGAGGAGACATTTTTGGAGAGAATGACAAGAGAGTCACAAGAATGCCACAGCAGAGCTGAGCAGAGCCACGAGACCGAGAAAAGCAGAGTCCACCAGCCAGTGACCTTTGGAGATTCTGAGAGAGCAGAGGATGACAGAATGCTACAGAAACATGAAGCAGAGAGCCCACCCACCAGTGACCCTTAGAGAGGAAGAAGGAAAATACCTCCCAGGGAGCTTCATGAAGCAAGAAGCCAGAAGAGAAAGCTAGCAGACTTTGCCATGTCCCCTTCCAGCTGAGAGAGAAACCATTAACGTCATCGGCCTTATTGAATCTAGGTATCTTTTTCTGGACGCCTTAGATTGGACATTTCTATAGACATGTTTTGATTGGGACATTTTCTTAGCCTCAGAAATGTAAATGAGCAACTTATTAAATTCCCCTTTTTAAAAGCCATTCTGTTTCTGGTATGTTGCATTCTGGCAGCTAGCAAACTAGAACACTCCTCTATTATTTACTCTTTGTATAAGATTCATATCTTTGAGGTAGTTCATGTTAGAACTTATTTATATTTGCAGTGTTAATTTGTGAGATACACAACTCTTTCAATCATGTTCATCTTCAATATGGCAATATTAGTTATAGACTCACTGATTAACTGCCTTCACTTCACTCCATTCCCTTAATTTAAGTTCAACCTCATTAGCTAGTCATTCACCCATCTCTAGTTTCCTTATATCTGTAGGTACCTTATATTCTATACTATGAACATATAAATTTACCTTTACCTAGGTCATAAAAGTGAAATCATACAGTTAGATGCCGTGTCTGGCTTATTTCACTTAGCTTCATGTCCTCAAACTTCATCCATCTTGTCACATACTTCAGGACCTCATTTCATCTTACTCCTGTATAATATTCCATCATATGTATATAGCACATTTGTTTATCCACTTGTCTGTTGATGGGTACTGGATTGTTTCCATATTTTGACGATTGTCAATAATGCTGCTATGAACATTGGTGTGCAAATGTCTGTTTATATCACTGCTTTCAGCTCTTCTGATTACATACCAAGTAGTGGTTTTGCTGGGTCATAAGGAAATTCAATATTTAGATTTCTAAGGAACTGCCTTAGTGGCTGTACATTATATATTCCCACCAGCAGTGCATAAGCATCTCAGTTTCTCCACATTGTTTCCAACATTTGCAGTTTCCTGTTTGTTTAATAGCAGCCATTCTTGTAAGTATGAGGTGGTATCGCTTTGTAGTCTTGATCTGCATTTCCTTTATAGCTAATGAAAATGAACATCTCTTCATGTGCTCTTTGGCCATCTGTATTTGCTCTATGGAAAAATGTCTATTCACATTTTTAGCCTATTTTTATTGGGTTGTTTGTTTCTTTTAATATTGAACTTTATGATTTCTTTATGTGTATAAGATATCAAACCTTTATCCAATATGTGATTTCCAAAGATTTTCTCCCATTGAGTTGGCTGCCTCTTTACCTTTTTTGACAAAGACTTTTGGAGTACAGAAGCATTTGATTTTGAGGAGTTCCCATTATTCTACTTTTTCTTTCATTTCTTGTGCTTTGGGTGTAAAGTTTAAAGCTAACTCCTGCTACTAGGCCTTGAAGGTGTTTTCCTGTATTTTCTTCTAGGAATTTAATGGTACTGACTCTCATATTTAAATCTTTGATGCACTTTGAGTTGAACTTCGTATAGGATGTAAGGTAAAGATCCTCTTTCATTCTCCTGGTTAATGATATCCAGTTCTTCCATGCCTGTTTATTGAAAAGATTATTATGTCCCAGTTCAGTGGATTTGGGAACTTTGTCAGTGTTCATCTGACCATGGATTTGGTGGTTTATTTCTGTATTCTTGATTTGATTCCATTGGTCAATGCGTCTTTGTGACAGTACCAAGCTGTTTTGACCACTGTGTCTTTAAAATAAGCTGTAAAGTCGGGAAGTGTTAATTTGAGGACTTTGCTTTTGTACTATCTTGGTACTAACAAATGATGACAGGAACCAGAGCTGTAGATCCCATTCCTGCCCGCCTTGGGGCTGAGGTAATGTGGATGTTAGCCATAGCAGGAGCAGAGAAACTCACTGGTATTTACCATGATTTGCCAGCTTCTTCCTCCTGCTCCTCCCTGGATGCTACACTGTGTTCCACTGGGCTCTGGAGTTTGAAAATAATCTATACGGACAGCTCCTGCCACTGGAACAGTTCTTTTGGTGAAGCTTAGTGGTGTTTTGTACTCCACCTATCTTCCCACAATCCTCTCCCGCTTCTTCTGTAATTGACAATTTTCCTAGAAGTTGGATTTAATAGGAATGTTTTCAGTTCCTAACTTCATTACTAATTTTTTTTATATCTTTCTCCATATCTGACAATAGTGATCCTGTACTTTCTTTCCTTTTCCTTTCAATTTAACAATATAGAACAGTAACAATACAAATTTTCTTTCTTTTGGTGACTCAGTAGACAAAATGCTTTTCACTGAAATCAAATCAAATGAAATGAAGTCACTTGTAACTGTGACTTTAGGATCTGGTTTGGACTGGAGACAATCACAGAAAATGTAGCTGTGTTTAGATAACTGACTTTTCCTCAAGACTGGTTAGATTTTTTTCAACTTTTTTTTAGGTAATAGTAAACTTTGAAAAACGTGTCAGAAATCACTGATTTTTATTTGTAAGCTTCTTAGGCATCGAACAAGGTGAGGTGATAATTTTTGTTCTAAATTCTTATAATTTTCTTGGGAGTGATTAGTTTTCAACATTTACTATATGCCAAACTCTTGTGAGGAGTAGAAAATGCACACAAAAGACAAAGGTACTAAGCGTGCACAAATATCGCTGAGATTTCAATTAAGGCAACTCTGAACAGTGGCAAGGGTGGAGTATCATTAGCAATGGAGGCCAGAACAAAAGCTTCCTATTAAAATTTTAAAAGGGAAAATGCGTGAAATTTTATGATATAATTTCAACACTTTGATTGAATGACTCTTTTAAAACTCTTGCCAATAGAATATCATATACAAATGAGAATAAACAGAATGGGAAGCTAACAAACTACATTGGTTAACAGAAGTAAACAACTGATAAATATGTATTTTCGAGGTCTTGATAATTTTGATGTTTAAGTGAATAAAATTTTATTCTAAGTCTTGAAAAATTATCTTCAAAAATCTGTTTACACATATGTTCATATCTTACAAGGTGATAGGGACTGATTGAAATACTCTAGACTTTACTTAGGTCTTTAAGGAGATATAAGAGAAAAGCTTTTTATTTAGTGGTGATAATGGATTACAACTCCTACTTTAAATGTATGTATCATGAATGTATTTTGCATATACAACATGCTCATTAAAGCTAAATCTACATAGTACACTTTAAACAACCCCTCATTCTATGTAACGAAATAGACACTGAAAATGATTTTCAAGTCAGAAAGGAATTAGTGATTTAACATTCAGCATGGGATAATGTAAAGATCTTAAGTTATAAATGGGAGGTCAAGTCTGAACTCTTCAACTTACTGTATATGTCACTTTCAGTATGTGATTTAAACTCTTTGAACATGTTTCCACATTTGAACAATTTAAAATAACTACTTCACTAGACCATTGGAAGGTTACAGAATAATATGTGATAAGATTGAAAATACTGTAAAAATGACAGATAAATTTTAATTCATTTTCATTCAGATTCTGCCTGAATCTGCACACAGTGCAATGACTTCTTCAAAATATTGACTCCAACAGGCCTTGAGGCTTTCATAGTCTAAAATTTTTAGATATTGCTGAATTGTAACAAATGAGATATTATAGCAGCACTTAGAATTATTTTTATTTAGAAATCAGATTTATTCTACATACAATGATTATGTGAAAATCTGTAACCAGAACTTTATTTTTCAAAAAGTAGTGTTTGTTTTCTTCTCTTTCTGTGTGTGTATATAATATATATATATGTATATATTTGTAAAGTAGATATGTGTAATATATGTGTTTATTAATATTTAATATTATTAAATATCATTATTTAATAATATTTGTGTTCCATTGATCTAGAGATGAGTATTTACTTAATAGAATAAAAGTACCTTATAAAATAAAGTTATTTCATATATCTCTTATACTTATTCCTATAAAGATATAGATTTTATACATTTGTATGAAAACAAAGCCTGGAAAAGTAAGAGTCAGTAGGACCCTTAGAACTGCAATATGTGAGAGGGATTTTAGGAAAGTAAAACAACTGTGCTCTATTTGGCCTGCAAAATCTCCTCTAAAGTTAACCAAGCTGGCTACAATCTTGAATATACTCTGAAACAAATAAACAGAAATGGCAAATGCACAGAGATTATAAAGGAATGAAGCAATATCTTTCAAATATGATAACTAAAATAAGAACACTACACATTGTAATAATGAAAGTTATCTTTCAATATGCTTACACTCATAGATTTGGAAAACCATTAAAAAGACTGCATAGGAAGAAAGATTCTTTTACATGAGTGTTGTTTGAGAGCAGGCTCTTCACAAACAAAGAAGACTTCCATCACACCTTTTCTAAATCCATATGTAGAATGATAAATAGTAATAGTGAAGAGTTAATGCTTATGGAATACATATTGTAATACTAAATTTAAACCTGAAACCAAAAGTAAGAGATAAGTATTATTATTATTGTTCAACTCTCTAGATGAGGAAACTAAATTAAGATTGTTATGAAACTTTTCAAGCTCAGAAACACAGAAAGTAGTAGAACTAGAATTGAAACCCAGGTTGTCTGATACTTAAACTTGTACAGTTAAACACCACTCACTGTTGTCTCTATAGTTCATTGGTGCTTGCAATTAAGTCTAGGCAAATATGTTTCTTATTTTATTGTGAGGAGGTAGGAAGAACTGATCTTGATATCTGTATGCTAAATAATTAGAAGAAAAGAAACACAGTGGACCCTGAAGATTCATTTAATTTTATTTTGAGAGAAACTATAGCTAAACAAATGCAATATTTATTTTACAATATTTCAGTAAATCTATAAATATCAAGTTCCTTTTAGGTGTATCCTTGCTTGATATTGACATTACAAGTTCAAGTGAGTCTATGTCTTATTTGAAAGTATATGTACATGTCAAAAATAAACATATGTGGCAATATGAAGTAATATTTTATTATGTTTAAATAAGTAGGATTAACTATAAATGCTCTAGAAATTTGGAGGAAAGTAAAATTACTATATGTCAGGTAGAAAGCTTATAACCAGAAGTTATCACAGGAGAGGGAGAGGTTATTCTAGATGACAGAATTTGACATTGGGCAAATGGATAAGTATAGAGGTTTAACTAAAGAGAAATGAAGAAGAATGAAGGAACCGGGACCTGAAGTAAGCATGTAACTGGACATGGGGCCACTACACAATGCCTAATACATTATAAAGGTGCAATAAATACTTATTGAATAAAAGACTGTATGCATAATTAAATGAAAAATCTACACAAGGGATTTAAAAGACAAAGGAGACAGGTTATATTACCCACAGAACACTGAGGCAGGCAACAGACCTCACCCATACGTGGCTCAAACTACAGAGAAAGGAAGGGTGTGAAATGTGAGAACATATTAGTGAGGATAGGTGCTAAAAATGGTATAAAGAAGGCTGGATCCAACAGCTTTAACCTGTTGGCAATGGAGAACTGCCAGTGTTTTAGATCAGATAAATGGTATGTTGAATAACATATTTTAAGAAGACAAATTTCCGATGAATTTTTAGATCAGTGACTCATCTGAGATTTTAAGATTATTTTGAAAACTAAAGAATGACTCCCACCAAAATAAATACCTTCATTTACGCAATAAGTTTCTTGTTCAGTTACAGGAGTTCATAGATAAGTAGTGCCCAGGGTGAGACCTGCTTTTTGCAGGATAAGATTGTATACAGCAGGAGTGAAGGTGGAGAGATAAGATTTGACCCTGAAGCAATTCGGATATGAGGCGATAAATTGCCTACTAGAGTGGTAAATGTAGGAATATAACTGAATGAATGGATATCAGAGTAAAGAAAGAAGGATCCACAGGACAAAGTGTTGTTATTTTATGTCTATATTTTAATGAATTCTTCATTTTAAACTAATTTTTGACATGGTTTTAGCCAATTAGTATCATTAATAGGCATCTTTTAAAGATATTATTTATTTACCCAACACACTTAGAAATAGCTTTAATTTTATCAAGATGCAACCAGATAGGGCTTATATAAATTAAATAATGTCACTTTTCAATGACAAAACTTATGATGTCCTTGGTTAAACTCCACTGCTTAAAAAGGTGTCACATTTACTTGGTGCCTGATTAGGTCACATAATTTTTCTATTCTAAGAGAATTAAGAAATTGAAATTAGACTTGTGTGGTAGGAAGAAAAGAAATTAGGGTCTGCAATGTAACCTAAATTTATGAGAGATTGTAAAGTGTAATTTTGATATCAGTTATTAGATTAAGCATGCGTTTTGACGATGAGCTTTAAAAATAAATGGATATAGTTTGGCTCTTTCTTGTCACTTTAAAATGCTATAAGCAATATAAGAATGGCATATACAAAGGAGACTTTTTAGATAACTGTCATTTGATAGTTAATGCTAGTATTTGTTATTTAGCCTAATAATATATAACAGCAATTAGTTTACCTTTTTTCTTTATTAGAGAAGTTGTGTATTTACAGAACAGTCATGCATAAAATACAATATTCCTATAAACCACCCTATTATTAACACTGTGCATTGAATGGAACATTTAATAGAATTAATGAAAGCACATTTTTATAATTGTACTATTAACTATAGTCCATGGTATAATTTAGGATTCACTGTGTGTGTAATGTAGTTCCATAGATTTTGTTCTTCTTAATTTTTATTCTCTTGCCACATATGCAGCTTAACATTTCCCCTTTTAAAACATCAGATATAGGGGGTTGCAATGGTGGTTCAGTGGCAGAATTCTTGCCTGCTATGCTGGAGACCCAATTCGATTCCCAGAGCCTGCCCATGCGAAAAAAAAATTACATATATATTTCGATGTTGTTAATTACACTCACAGTGTTTATACAACCACCATCCATTACCAAAACATTTTCTTTTTTCCAAATAGGAACCCTGTATATTTTAAACCTGAACTTCCTATTCTCTACCACCTAATAAACTATTTTCTAGATTCTGGCTCTGTAGGTTCCCTTATTCTAATTATTTCATATCAGGGAGATTACAAAATACTTTTCCTTTTGTGTCTGGCTTATTTTGCTCAAAATGATGTCTTCAAGGTCAGTCTATGTTGTATGCATCAGGACTTCATTCCTTCATTTCTTTTTGTGGCTGAATAATATTTTATTGTGTGGATATACCAGATTTGTTATATTAAAATAGAAACATTAAAAATAAATATTAAATTCTCTTAATATTAATGCAGAATCATCAATTTTTCCCTTCATATCTGTCAGTTTCTGCCTCATATATTTTGGGGTTCAGCTGGTAGATGCTTATACATTTATAATTGTTACATTATCTTGTTGAAAAGGCCCCTTTATCATATTCTAATGATTATTTCCCCTCAGGACAATATTTTACTTAAAATCTATCTTACCTGATATTAGCATAGCTACCCAAGCTCACTTTTGCTTATTACATGGTGTATTTTGTTTCCATCCTTTCACTTTCAACATTTTCATCTTTTAATTTAAAGTATGTCTCTTGCAGATTATATATAGTTGGATCATGTGTTTTGTATCCATTCTGCCAGTCTCTGCTTATTGACTAAAGAGTTTTACATTTACATTTAAAGTCACTACTGATAATGCAGCACTTTCTTCTGCTATTTCGCTATTTTGTCTATGTAGGACTTATAGCTATTTTGTCCCTTGATTCTTCTGTTAATGCCTGCTTTTACATATATTAGGCTTTTTGTGTGCCTTCTTTTTCTATGTGAATATAGTTTTCATTCATTTTCCTTGTGCTTTCCATGGGATTAAAATTTAACAACCTAAATAAATAACAATCATATTTTGTTTTATATCAACCTCAATTCTTCTATACTCTTCCATCCCCTCATCTTTTTTGTAATTGTTACTACTTATATCTTTGTACATTGTGTGTACAAAACCAAAAATTTCTCATTACTTTTTACGCATTTGCATTTTAGCACTGGAGGAAGGAAGAAGTGGAGTTACCTATCATGGCAGTTTGCAGCTGCATGTACCATGGATAAACATTTTCTGAAATCTAAGCCATTCCTGTGGGTGTGAATTGGAACTTTTGATGAGGTAACTTCACTTAAGGTGTGGACCAGCTCGATGAGAATGGGACTTAATCCTATCACTGGATCCTTTATAAGAAGAATGAAATTCAAACAGAGTGAACACCACAGGAAGGAAGCTGAAATCAGTGAAACCCAGAAGAGAATGGAGAGACACGAGAGGCCACCATTTGCATTGTCATGTGACAATCCAAGAACCAAGAATGACCAATAGCCAGTCCCGAGTGCCACAGTCTTTGATTCAAAGGCATCCATCCTAATGATGCCTTTTTTGGACTTTCCTCTAGCCTCAAAAATATAAGCTATTAAATTTCCATTGTTTAAGCTGACCCATCACATGGTAGGTATTTGCTTGAACAACCTAGGGAACTAAAATATATTTTGAAACTAGGGGAAGGAAGTGCTGCTATTGCAAACAGCAGAAATGTAGAAATGACTTTAGAATTGGGTAGTGGCGGAGGGTGGGAGGCTGGAGGAATTATAAGGTGCTTAATAAAAATGGCCTAGATCACTCTGGTAGAAATATGGATGCTGAAGGTCCTGCCATGGAGGTCTTAGAAGGAAATGATGAATATGCTGTTTGATATTGGGGGAAAGGTGATTTGTATTTTAAAGTGGCAGTGAACTTGTCAAAATTACATTCTAATGTCAGGTGGAAGGGAAAACTTGAATTTGGATATTAAGCTGAGGATATTTTCAAGTTAAGTGTGGAAAGCGCAGCCTGGTTTTTCCTTGCAGCTTATAATTAAATGTGAGAGGAATGATAAACTTAGAATTGCACTCCTGGAAACAAGGAAACCAGAGATGGATTGTTTAGAAAATTCTACATTTCCAGAAAGTGAGTCTCCGTAGAACGGTGATCCGTGAGATCACTATTGCTGTGGTCACTTCCGATATCACTATCAATCACATTTGAACGTGGACATAGTCAGCGATTTCTGTGGAAGTCAGGTTTGGAAATGCAGTTATTCTGGAGAGATCTACAGAAAGTTCTTTTGTCATAGTGTGGATCCCTTTGAACTACTGGCAAAACTGACAATTTTGGGGATGCAGTTTGTATGAATAGAATCACTGCCAACCTGAACTAAAGGGGCAGAGAAGGGACAGATTGGATGAAAAATCACTTCAAGGGCAGAGCCATGGGAGCTGAGATCTGGGCTGAAGACTTTTGTCCCACCCCTGTGTATGGAAAGGGTGAGTCTGCCCCAGCATCTGTGGAAAGTGGACCCTTCACCCCCTTGTTCAGGGAGAGTCTTGGGGAACCAGTGCTCTGAGAGGGTGGCCCATGCCCTGTGTTTGTGGAAAGTCTATAGCCAACATCCTAAGGCTTGTAGAAGGTGAAGCCTTCACCCTCGTGTTCAGGAAGTGTGATCAACAAAATACAGGTGCATTTTTCTACATGTTTATATTGCTTGGTTCTCTATCATGAGTTTTTGAATATTCTTTCTGCTCCTTTTTCTATTTCTTCTCCTTCTGCCCTCCCATAGTATGTATTTGGTACACCTGATGGTATTATAGAATAATCTTATGCCTTCTTTTTTTTTAAATATCATTCTGCTTTTCTTTCCATTCCTTAATCTGGTTTATTTTAATTGTCCTATGTTTCAACTTACTGGGTTTCCTTATGGCTCTAATCTTCTGTTAAAATCTTTCTGCTAATTTTTCATTTCAATTTTTGTGCTCTTCAATTGAGTAGTTCAATTTGGTTCTTTTAAAAAATTTCCATCTCTTTGTTCAGACACTTAAATCTCTTATTCATTGATTCATTGTTTTCCTGATGTCATTTAGTTCCTTTTCAGTATTTCCACTCATCAACTTGAGCATTTTTAAGATCATTTTTAAAAAGTGATTTTTGGTATGGCCACATTCTGGTCTTCTTTTATTGGTGTTTTCTGGATTTTTATTCATTTCGTCTGGATAGGTCATCTTTTCCTGTTTCTTTGTTCATCTTATATTCTTTTGTTGTACACTAAATATTTAATATTATAAAATGTTAACTCTGGGATTTATGTCTTGATTTTGTAACCAGCTGGTAATAAGATAGAAATAAAGCAAATGCAATGTGCAGGGTCTTTCTTCTGTTTTCTGGGCTCGTGTGTTGCTTGTGCTTCTTAGTTCTTTTACGGTTCTCCTGTTTGGGGGTTTGAGTGCCCCCTCCATTTCCTAAGAGAGAGAAATTCCTTCCTGAGCATGAAAAGCCTTTGCCCCAAATGTCACCCTCTATACTTTTTTACATTGCTTTCTTTGTCTCAAGCTATTCTCACTTGGAGGGAAAATTCTGAGCTGGGGGCCCCACATCAGAGAAGTTTCCCAAGTCAGTCCTTCTTAGACAAATCAGAGCCCATGACCCACAATGGAGGCACAGACTGATTGCAAAGTGGCAGTGGGAGCCCTGGGGAGGGGATTAAGAAGGGTACCAAGAACTTTTTCCATGGCTCCCCAAACCTGAGCTTTTATGACTTAATCAGCATTTACAGACCTTGAACTAACTGTCCTTCACAGCAGAAAAAAGAAGCATAGCATATTTAAGTTACCCCCAACACCACTTTTGTTCTGGGGCATTTAGAATAATGGCAGAACATGAACCCACAGTGATGTGATGTCACTAAGCAAAAGTTTTGATCAGTGATTGGCTTTTCCCATCCCTCTTTCTTGGGGAAGATGATTTTTACATCCCTTTCTGTCAGCAGTGAGCTAGCCAGGGGCTGGGACCATGAAAGTCAGCCATGAGAGTGGGGGCAGGTGCTTTAACTGCTGCAGGGAGAGAGTAATTTGTTTGACTAGCTGCTTCATCCCACTTTTGCTTGGATGCTGCAGTGTCCTGCTGGTCTGCAGAGTTTCAAAATAGTTTCAGACAGTTCCTGCTGTTTAATAGTTGTTGTTTTTGTTTTTGTTTTTGTTTTTCCAGTGGAAGGGCTCCCTACTCTGCCATCTCCCACAATCCTCTTGTTTACCTTTTGATGGATGAGTTTGTTTTCCCTCAAGCAAATGTAAAAGTGTTATATGTTAAAAGTTATATCACCATTTACTCCTAACCTTTATTTTTTCATCATTTAGAAAAGTGAGTGAGCAGCTGGGAAACTCAAGGGCATATAAACCTGTACTTATAAAATCTTCCTTCAATTCATTCATTCATTCTCTGCTTTAGAATACAATGCCAAAGAGAACTATATTATAATTTCTAAAGTATAGCTGACCAAGCAATGCTAAACTCAAAAGAATCAAATGAGGTATTGTTTTGTTTTCATAGTCACATTGCTCTCTTATTATTTACTTGATTTTATATTTCCAGGTAAAAGTAAACAAAGAGCTTCATAAAAACTACTGTACTAGTTTCTTCTTCCTATCCAAAAGCTTATTATAAATTGTTTTTTTACCTACTGAGAAGCAAAATTTGAATAAAACATGGAATCTACTCTGGCCATAATTTATCCCTAATTCATCTATAATCTTCAGCCTTAAGTTTGGTCTAAGGACTACCTCATCAATCATGGTTTTTTTTTTTTTGTATTGGAATTTTTCTCCTCAATATGCTATGAATTTTTGAGGGAACAAAAGTAATTCTAAGTCTTAAATTTGAATGGGAAACAAATTCTAAAACTCTTTAAGAAAATACTATCAATTTCTGCCTTGGATATTACATGCAATTTCCATGAAATGGTTCTAGATGACCTTTTTAAAATATCAATCCAAGTTTGATGATAAAAGTGAAATTGCTGTTTTATTTTATCATTTTATTTTCTTAGCACCTTTACTCTGTGGGTAACAGTAGTCTTTCTTTTTTATGTTTCAGATAAAGGTAGAATAAATTAATTATAGGATGAATTAAAATAATAATAAAACAAATAGGATTAGATTTTCCCAAATATTAATTAATATGGCTTTTATTTGGAAGAGGAGAAACAGGAAAGTTTGGTTTGATTGTGCATAATTTTAAGTTCATATTAGCAAGCCTATTTAAAAAATAGATTAGTTTCAAAATAGGCGCATTCCTTTGGTATCATATATGGCAATGAACACTGTTGATGCAACCTGCAGAAAATAAGGGAACAAATAAGAGCTGGACAGAGGAAATAAGGAAGGAAGAATAATATTGGGAAAATGATAAAATAACAAATGATGTTTAATATGTTTAATATTTTGTTAAAATACATAGCTTTATATTGTGATTAACCAGATTCTATACCATTTTTGGAGGTGTTGAAAAGAATAGGGTGGAGTACTGCATTCTTTAGGGAAACAGAACCAATAAGAGCTATCTGTAAATATTATAAGATTTTATAAAAGTGTCTCATGCAGCTGTGGGAAGTATGAGTCCAAATTCCATATAGCAGTCTGTAAGCTGGCAACTCCAATATAAAGGTTTTTGATGAATTCCCCAGGAAAAGCTGACTGGCTGAAATAGACATGAAACTTCCTTCTTCTGACTGCTGAAATCATCACTTCTCCTTTTAAAGCCTTCAACTGATTGGATTAGACATCTCTCATTGCTGAAGTACTCCCCTTAGTTGATTGTAGATGTAATCAGTCTTAGACGCAATCAATTAACTGATAATTGCAGTCCCCAAATTGTCTTCACAGTAACAGGCCAATGCTTAGTTGACTAGACAACAGGGCAATCATGACCTGGTCAAGGATGCACATGAACCTAACCCTCACAAGTACTTTGGACATGCTGATCTAGCTCTGTCAGCATGTTCTCCAGGCACCTAGTACATCCTTGCTTTGTATGAAGAGGTTCTTCTCTACCTATCAAGAATTATAAATGGCTACAGAAATTCTTTCTCAATCCAGGGGACTTTACCCTTTATCTCTGGAGAAATATAGCAAAGTATTGGTGGTGGTTTGAAACATTATGCACTCCAGAAAGTAATTTTCTTAAGGCTAAACCATTCCTGTGGTTATAAACCTATTGCAAATAGGAAACTTTGATTAGGTTACTTTAGTTAAGGTGTGGCCCAGGATGGGTCTTAATCTTCTTCCTGGAGTACTTTATAAATGAGATGAATACACAGAGAGAGAAAATCATGAAAGCAAGAAACTGAAGTCAATGAAACCTGGAAGAGAAGGGAAAGACTAGCAGATGTTGCCATGAGCCTTGACATGGTGGCAGAAGACTTGAGGATCCCCACAGTTTGTCTTCAGGAAGAAAGCATCATCTTGTGGATGACTTGATTTGAACATTGTTCTCAGCCTGAAAACTAAGCTTATAAACTATGGAAATCTGATGTCATAGTGTCTGCTTTGAGCAGCCTAGCAGACTAAAATATCATCCGAAAAGAGCTATGTTCTGCACTTTCATTCCCTCTGTTGTACTCACATAGTACAACGTAGGCTAGAGTCTTCTCATTTCAGGGGCAGAGGCAAGAAGTCAATGCCAATTCTGAAAAATAGCTGTGGAATTCTTTAATGGGTCAAAGTATATGTGGATGTGAGAAGCATTCCAACCATACAAAAGCTTTTAGTAAAAGTTTATGGCTTATAAATAATATTTGTAGTATCCCTACTTTTCCACACTGACAATTATTGGATAATAGAAGGACTCATTTTACAAAATATGAAAAAGAACTTGGATGATTAGACTCTTGAAAAAACAATAACATATTTTTTTAAATTAGGATTTATGTAAAAGTTTTAGACCCCAGAGTTCCATACTCTTGGTCAATGTCTTTGCCTTTCACATTCTTTCTGTTAAATCTTAATTCCATAACAGCAAGTTCAATTTTATGTTTATTACTCTCTGTTTTAGTTTCCTAAACTACTAAAAGAAAATACCATGAAATGGGTCAGATTAAACAATGGGAACAATGGTCACAGTTTGAGGGTGGGACAATGTCCACATCAGGACGTCCTCAAGGTGATGCTTTCTTCCCAAAGAACTAGTGATCCTTGGCTGGTCTGTCATATACAAAGCAACCTGACAGTGTCTTTTGGTCTCCCCCTTTTCTTCCAAGTTTCATTGATTTCAACTACTTGCTTCCATGTCTTTTTCTGTCACTGTCTGAATTTCATTCTGTTTGTAAAGGACTCCATTGATAGGATTAAGATCCATCCCAATGAGGTGGGTCATACCTTAAATGAACTATTCTCATCAGAAAGTCCTACTTACAATGGGTTCACACCCATAGTTATGGATTAAATTTCGGAACATGTTTCTCTAGGGGCACATACAGCTTCAAACAACCATGTTATCTAACAATATCTGTAACACTTATATCTCTCCAATAATTCCACCTGTATTTCCAAATCCCACATTATTGATTTCCCCATCATCCAAAACCTGCCATTCTTGTGGCAAGGAAGATAAACCCTAATGCCAGGAATTCCACAGTCCACTAGGAGAGACAAAAGTCTGATAATTACTATGTAAGTGGAGGTGACAACATAATAAAGGTACTTAGGAGGAACACAATTCATGTTGATCTGATTCTGTTGTTCCAAGGTAAAATGGTTCTGGACTTCCACACTATTCATGCAATAAAAATCGAATTCTTCAGTATGACATTAAAGGACCCCACACTCTCTCTCAAACATGCAGTCCAGGTTTATAGGCTATCAATTTCCTTTCTTGTTCCCTTCTGTATATTCCAATTACACTTATATGGTTATTCTTTTGAAACGTACCATAATAAGTTTCACTGCTTGTACCTTGGTGTACATGACTTAGCCTAAAACGCTTTTTTTGTTGTTGTTCACATGGGCAGGCACTGGGAACTGATCCTGGGTCTCCAGCATGGCAGGCAAGAACTCTACCACAGAGCCACTGTGGCCTGCTCCCTAAAATGGTTTTAGCCAACAGTGATGCTAGTGAATCCTTAGTCATTTATTAATTTTCATATATTCAAATAGTCAGTTCTTCTATCATACTTTCCTCACCATAGAAGGCAAAAATATAGATTCAACAATTAAGTTATTCAATTCTTTTTACATTTTACAGGCAGTGCACATTTATATTATATACATTTTCTATATACATGCAAATAATGTAGTTTAACATAATTTATACATTTTTCAATGATTGTTTTCAAATTAGTTACAGTCACCGAGCTCTTAGCTCTGCCATATAGCTAGAATGTTGTCTACTCTAGAATAAATGTTGCTTAACATACAATTCTTAATACTCCACTAATTTTATCTTTTTAAATAAAAGTAATTCATTCTCACAGTGAAATATTTCTTAAAAATATGGAAGTAAGTATAACTTGTACATTGAACAAGATTTTGTTGTTTTTTTTAAAGTGTAATTAAAAGTGACGTAGTTTTTGTTTCCTCATTTCAAGCTGCTAAGTGAGAGTTTTCCACTTCCGCTGAGAATGCTGAGGGGACTTCTGACTTCTCTGTTCCCTCTTAAGTAATAAAAAGTGAACAACTGCTTGAAGTTGTACCACACAGTTTCAATCAGGCCTTAGAACATCCATCCAAATATATAATCAACAGTTCCACATAGACTGTTGGTTGCAGGCTTTGTCTTTGCAAAAGAGGCAGTGCTGATTCTTTTCTCATTTTTCCTCACCTTTGATACTTTTGCTCAGCACTCAAAAACTATGAGGGATAGTAATTAAAAGGTAAATGGAGTTCTTCTTTGAATGATTTGCTCCTTATTTCCAAGTAGCTTTGCATTCACTGGCTCTGGCTGATGTTTAAAGCATACTATATATATATATATATATATGAAAATGAAAGTTTTTAAATGTCAAATGCCCTACAGATGGACAAAAAGTGTCAATAGATATGTACATACTTTCCAAAGGTTTATAGGTATGTAAAAACATAAGTGTATATATGAAATATATGTGTGTCCATATAAATAATATATACTCTATTTATGTATGGATATGCATATATGTATCTGAATATCTACAATGTATATGTATAGAGTGTATGTGTTTGTGCTGTGCATGTATATATACTACTTCAACCACTTAGAATATGTGGGCATCTTTCCAAGGCTACATGTTAATTGACTTGGAATAATGCAATATCTGTCATATTTATTCTTTTATCTTATTACTTTATTTTTTCATTCCTTTAACAATAAGGCAAATGTTTGAGAAAGAACATATGTTACTTGGGCAAGACTTTAGTGCCAGCTGAAAAGAAGAAGTACCAGAGCCAGGTGGACAAAAATTGTGGCAGTTTTATTAACTAGCATTAATGAACAGTCTTAATTGTATGGAAAGGAAACAAAATTAATACAATGTGTCTTGCTATATCTTTTCATTGGACTCCACTGTTCAGAAAGGCTACTGAAAAATACATGTACCCTTTTATATCTCTTTAAATTGCTTAAAGATATGCCATTTCATTAGAAGGGATCAATTTTGAGAATTTGTCTATTAATACCACACTATAAAAACCTCTCTCTCTCTCCAAACACATGTGCATGCACCCACACACACATGCATGTAAATAAATATATATGTATATATATATATGAGCTCTTTTTCTGATTGGAGGAGGTTGTGATAATACACTAATATGTAAATAAAACATTTAAAAATTAACGTTATTTAAATTAACTGAGATATCACTGTTAACATTTTGATACATTTTCTTCCTGCAATAATAGATAAAGTATATACTATTCTTTACTATTTAAACAAAAGTAGTATCATTTTTCTAAGCTGTTTTTAAATATCATTGGGCTCTTATATTTACTGTTAGGAATACTGTTACACATAGTGATATGAAACCCTTCCTTGTAAATTCTTTGAAATCTGATTTTTTAAACCTTTTAAAAACTTATAGCTAAATAAAGAACATCTATTTGCTTTGATTTGGACATATTTTATTACAGTGGATTTTGGATTTTTTTTCATAAAGCTTTTTCATCCTTTCTAATTTTTTTATTTTGTGAATATTCTATTTTCATTCTAGAAGTCTCTAGCTGCAGCTTCCATAATTTATATTTCCCAGCTTTCCTTTAATCTTAGACTATTGTCTTTTCTTCTTTTATTTTCTGTTTTTCTTTTGTGTTCATGTCACTTTATAGGGGGTGGCTGTTTCTTGGTCCATTATAACTCTTGCCAAGGAAGTTCACTTCTCTGGCCATTTGGCCTAATACCATCCTCTTCCATGAGACAAAATCCACGCTGCTTGCCATTCAGGTTTTCGGCAATTAGCACATAAAAAACTACATGCAAATTATCAGCCCTACTCCACATCCCAGTCATCTAGCCTATTCCATAACAGCATTCTCAACAATGTTCTCTATTTCTTTACTGCTAACATAGGTGCTGTTCCCTCCCCATGATCATAGACATATCAGTGCTGAATGCTACTAATACCCTATAGCCAACAAATTCCCCTTTATTCCCTTCCTCCACTGTGACAATTGGTTCATTCCCATGACCTAAAATGATCTAAAATCTACACTAAGATAACCACTTGACCAGTCTTGCCCAGTGGCTGGTTAAGTGGTGAGTAGTTACTCCCTCACATATTATGATTCACAAGTGTGATGGTTAGGTTAATGTGTCACCTTGGCCAGGTAATGGTGTACCAATGTCTGGTCAACCAAACACTGGGTTTATAGTTACTGTGAAGACATTTTGTGGACTTAAATCATCAGTATGTTGATTGCATCTATGGCTGATTACATCTACAATCAACTAAGGAGAGTGCCTTCAGCAGTGAGATGTCTAATCCAATCAGTTGAAGGCTTTAAAAGAAGTGATGCAAAAAAAATAATAAAAAGAAAGAAAGAAAAAAAGAAAAAGAAGTGATGACTTTAATAGTCAGAAGAGAAAACTTTCATCTGTACTTCAGCCAGCCAGCTTCTCCTGAAAAATTCATCAAAAAGCTTTATTGGAGTTTCCAGCTTGCATCCTGTCCTATGGAATTTGGACCTATGAATCCCCACATGTGCATGAGACACTTTTATAAAATCTTATAATATTTACAGATATCTCTTGTTGCTTCTGTTTCCCTAGAGGGCCCTGAATAAAACAACATGTATAGGAATTAGGGTTAGTATATCCTTACTCTCTGCTGCTTCCAATCTATTTCTTATTCACCCATTTGTAAACCATGTTTCTTTACAGCCTTTCTGTTTTGTTCTACCATTCACTTCTCTTCCAAATTACTTGTATCCTTTTAACCTGGCTCCCTATCTTCCTGCCCACTTCAGTGATTAATTTCATTTGCTATGTGTACAAGCCATCAAATATAAGAGAATCTCAGTTTCTCTTCTATGGATTTACCTGTGTACCTAATCATGTTAGATTCACCTCAGTGCTCACTCTTATTTTAGCTTCCTAAACTGCTTAAAGCAGATACTATGAAACAAGTTAGTTTAATAATGGGAACTTATTAGGTTAAAGTTTTGAGAATGAGAAAAATGTCCAAATCAAGAAATCATCAAGGTGATGCTTTCTTCCTGAAAATTGGCTCCTGGTGATCCTTGGCTCCTCTGCACACGACAAGGCATGTGGTGGCATCCGCTGGTGGTGGCATCCGCTGGTTTCCCCCTTCTATCCCAGGTCTTGTTACCTATAATTTCTTGTTTCTGTGGCTTTCTCTCTCTTTGTCTGAATTTCATTTTGTTTATAAAGGACTCCATTAGTGAGATTAAGACCTATCCTGAATGAGGTGCTGTTCTAGTTTGCTAGCTGCCAGAATGAGATAAAACAGAAACAGAATGGCTTTTAAAGGGGGGAATGTATTAAGTTGCAAGGTTACAGTTCTAAAGTAGTGAAAATGTCCAAATTCAAGAAAGTCTATAGAAATGTCCAAATTAAGACACAAAAGAGGTTATTTTCACTGAAGATAGACCGATGAAGTTCAGGGTTTCTTTCTCAACTGTAAAGGCCCATGGCGAACGTGGCAACATCTGTTGGCTCTCTCTCCAGGCTTCTTGTTTCATGAAGCTCCCCAGGAGTGTTTTCCTTCTTCATTTCCAAAGGTCTCTGGCTGCGTGGGCTGAGGTGGTTCTCGTGGTTCTGCTGCTCTCAAACTTTTTCCAAACTGTTTCCTCTTTTAAAGGATTCTAATAAACTAATCAAGACCTTCCTGGGATGGGTGGCATCATATCTCCCTCTATTCAAAGGGTGATACCCACAACTGGGTGTGTCGGATCTCAGTGGGGACAATCTAATCAAGTTTACAACCTCCAGTGCTGAATGGGGATTAACAGAAATGGCTACCATCATGAGGTAGATCAGGATTAAAACATGGCTTTTCGAAGGTACATAATTCTTTCATACTGGCACAGGTGAGTCACACCTTATCAGAATTAGTCTTGTCAAAAGCTCCTATTTACAGTAGATTTACATCCAGAGGAATGGATTAAATTTAAGAACGTGTTTTTTTTTTCTGTAGTATATACAGCTTAGACCACCACATGCCCCATATCATGCATTCGACTTTGTTTTACTATGATAACAATCAATGTCTAGCATCACTAAAAGAAGGTTTTTACTCTATAAGTACAGAATCTTATTGCTACAGCTTACTTCAACCACTCCCCCAATTCTTTTGACTTTTTAATCTAGCAATCCTCTCTTTATTCTATTTACCTATATACATACATATATATATATATATATATATACTCTTTCTATCCTACCTACCTTCTCTTTTCATAGAGTAACTCATGACCCCTCCCAAAAGAGGTGTATTCACTTTGGATTCTATTTTATCCTTCTTTCTCACAAAGTTAATACTAGAATTGTCTCATTCTCGCTCTCTCTTCAATATCAAATTCCTCAAAACTCTTCCAGAATCTTCTCCTTATCCATTTAAAAAGCTGTTCCAACATGTTTGGTATTTGCAAACTGCAGCAACACCCTACTTCTCTGGTACAAAAATCTGTATTAGTTTGTTAAGCTGCTAGAATGCAATATAGCAGAATGAGATGGTTTTCGAAAGGAAATTTATTAAGTTTCAAGTTCCCAGTTCCAAGGCCATATATGTGCCCCAACAAAGGCATCCAGAGAAAGATACCTTAGCACAAGGAAGGTGATCTGGAAAGGCATGTGGCTGGCATCTACTTGTTCCCAGTTCTGTTGCTTCCAACTTCTGATGCCAGTGATTTTCTCTCTAAGCATCTATGGGCATTCATTTAGTAGCTCCAGGAAAAACCATGGGTTTCATCTCTTAGCTTAGCATCTGCCAGGACCAAAGATTTCTTTTCCCCAGGTCCTCCAAATATCTACATTGACTCTGCCTGTCAGCTCTGAGCTCTCTCCAAAATGTTTCCTCTTTTAAAGAACTCCAGTAAACTAAACAAGACCCACTTTGAACAAGTAGAGTCACATATCCATCTAATCAGAAGGTCACATCCACAATTGGGAACATCATATTTGCACGGATATAATCCAATCAAAGTGCCTGTGCTGTTGTATTGAATCAGGATTAAAAGATATGGCTGCCCCCACAAGATGGGATCAGGATTAGAACATGGTTTTTCTGGGGTACATAATAGATTCAAACGGGCACATTGTCTAATCACCTAACTCCATCTCCTATTCTCTTTATTGCTCACATGGCTAATGGAAATTTAATATACTAATATCCCAATCACTTTCTCTATATTCTAATCTTTTAACTGCCTAGAATAATTTTTACTATATATTTGCAAGGTTTTTTCTTCTCATTTTATTTATCTCTGCTAAGATACTATCTTTTCCATGATC